>BLKR01006615.1:0-54003 GCA_011170035.1 Teleogryllus occipitalis | reverse complement strand
AATATACAAACCCCACGTTTGAAAATATAAGCGTTGCAGTACAGCAAACCGGACAATCCCACCTTATAGTGACCTCAGTGTATAAGCCCCCCAATATTCCTTATAAAACAGGCGACATCGATCCACTGTTTTTATCAAATCAACCTACAATTGTTGTTGGAGACTGGAACGCTAAGAATACAGTATGGGGTAGCAGACTCAATTCTCCTGCCGGCATCCTTCTTCTTGCAGATATTGAAAGATTAAATCTAACAGTGCATGCTCCTGATTCTCCCAGCTCTTATCCCTACCAATCTTCAATACCAGCAGACATCCTCGACTTCGGTATTTCAAGCAACATTAGCTACAATATTATTGTAGAGCCACACATCGCTCTCCCTTCAGACCATCGACCTCTTCTTTTCTCCTTGAATACTTCAATAAAAGAAAATCGCCCAGCTCAGCCCTACTGCCTACAAAAAGTCAACTGGCCTCACTTTCAGATCCTGATTTCCCGCATTCTGCCACCACTTCCATCACTGAAAAGCCTCCAAGAAATTGATAGAGCCATTGACTCCCTCACCCACACCATTCTCGATAGTTTAGATCTAACAGCTCCCCCAATACGTCAACGCAACCCACTACCTCCTATTTCTCCAATCTTACAGAGACTATTATATCACAAAAGATACATTCGTAATCATTGGCAAAAACATCGTTCCCCCTTCTTAAAATCGTACCTAAACCTACTCACTAAAATTGTAAGACGTCTTTTGGCAATATCTAACGCCCAATATCTCCACTTCCAAACTCAAACCGCCAACCCAACCGATCACACGCTGTGGAATATCACTCGCCGCCTCTTGCGCAAGCCAACTAATATACCCTCCCTAACAACCGCGGCATTCATAGCAACTACTCCTGCAGATAAAAGTAAAATACTAGGTGAATACTTTGCCACAACCTTCACTCCCCATCCTTCAGAAAATCCCCTTCATGATCAGTTACTCCTCGAAGAAATCCGCCGAACTAGAACAACAGTCCCAAGATGTCCAAAATTCATATCTCCCATCGAAATTGTGAACCATTTATCTGTCGCTGCCCCAAAAGTTTCCAGTGGTCACGACTTAATTCCAACGTACGTACTTAAACGCCTTCCATTCACAGCCATTCTGCATATAACATCAATATCCAATGCATCTCTTCGTCTGTCATATTTCCCTCGCAAATGGAAACACGCCCACATCATTCCCATTCTGAAACCAGACAAGCCAAAAAACGACCCGTCAAGTTATCGCCCAATTAGTCTTCTGCCCTCATTAGGAAAACTGTTTGAAAAATGTATCCTCACCAGATTAATCTCCCATCTCAGTTCAGTCCAAGCCATACCTCCGCACCAATTCGGTTTTCAACCACTACTTTCCACAAATCACCAAATATTAAGACTAACCGAGGATATAATCGAAGGCTTCCATGAAAAGAAACACACAGTCGCAATCTTCCTCGATATTGCTAAAGCTTTTGACACCATCTGGCATCCAGGACTGTTATACAAACTTATTCACATCGGAACCCCCGACTATCTTATTCACATCATCAAAAGCTACCTTGCCGATCGCACCTTTTCTGTCCGCCTTCCTGGAGCCCTTTCACTATCTTTTCCCATAAAAGCGGGAGTACCCCAAGGATCTGTTCTCTCTCCCACACTATTTAATCTTTATACAGCTGATATACCATCCACCCCTCATACCTCCATTGCTCTGTTTGCTGATGACACCGCAATATATTCCTCAAACCGTGATATTGATACCGCACAAGAAGACCTGCAACACCACCTCTTTAAGATTTCTGACTGGGCCAAGAAATGGCATATCCGGATAAACCCTGCGAAAAGCCAAGCCAAAATCTTCACGCTCCGAAGACCAAATAATCCTTCCCCTCTCAAATATCAAGGAGAAAATATAACTTGGCTCCCAAACAACAAGCCAGTTAAATATCTGGGAGTACTTTTTGATAGGCGGCTCACATGGAAACCAAATATTCTCCACAGAATAACCCTGGCAACCCGTAGAACCCACCAATTATATCCCATACTCAAAAAGTCATCACCCTTGCAACTCCATGTCGCCACTCACCTATACCAGTCAATGATCCGCCCAATTTTATCCTACGCTTCTCCTATCTGGGCCTCAGCCAGCAAATCCAACATCCAAAAAATGCAGGTTTTCCAAAATAAATTCCTCCGAACCATCACAAAAGCTCCATGGTTTGTACCTAACTCTCAGTTACATAACGAACTCGGCATTACTCCTATACCCGTCCATTTCTCCCTCCTATCCTCTCGCTTCTATCCTAAAATTCCCCAGATTCCCTCAGCCGTACATTTCAAAATCGGTAAACAAAATCCTCACCACAATAGACTAAAGCGAAAACTACCGCGACAGTTCTTCGATCCTCCTTGATTTTCATGTACCCGATGTGGCTTCTCACATTTAATTCACATGAACTCAATGTATTCGTGTCTATAATTGTTCTCAGTCAAAGTTAATGTAATTCTATGTAACATAACTGTATCGTACTCGGATGCTGAGGGCCTTCGGGCCAAGCAGAAATAAATGGAAAAAAAAAAAAAAAAAAAAAGGAACCACAAAAAACGTTTAATTATCCAAATATTGATAATTCTGCACTGGCTTTGCGTATCAATGGTTTCTATTTGCCTCATTTTGTGTACAGCATCAACATTGCTACGTTTGAAGACGGCTATTACAGTATATTGGTCATTTAGGAACAATCTAGTAGCAGAAGGTGCAATATGCAGCAGTTAGCATCTTTTGACGTCTGACACAGTAAATAAAATAATATCTGCATAGGAATATTCAATGTATTTGGAAGAAATTGAATGTTTAAATACGTTTATTGTCTTACACTACCCATCAATCAAGCAATTGACACTGACTTATCAAGTCAACATAATGGAAGCCAGTTCAAAGCAACTTCAGTACAAGAGATTTTCTTGTAACGTGTTCATCAATTTTGTTTAATGCTCTTGGTGTGCAGCGGGGGCGAATCAGGCCGATTATTTTGAAGAGGGTCATTATTAATTTTTGTTAAATAATAAACATATCTATCACTATATTGTATATTGTTTTTATAGCGTATATATGGTATTATACAATATGATTGTTTAAATAATTCCAAAATAAATTCCATTCCAGCTTCCATAAATAAATATTTAAATCAGTTTTGTCAAATAAAAGAAGGTAACAAATGAAAATTGCAGACCTTGGCTGGGCCTCCCTGCCCCGCTTCCCCCTGGAAACCGCCGCTGGTGTGCAGTACCCACGGCAGATAGCACCTTGTGCCGTAATTACCGTAATTGGAGGTGTTTCCGCTTGAACTGCGTCCCCCTTGTATTTTTTATACTATTTTCCAGCATCTATGAGCTTTGCTTTCTTCACCCTTGGCGAATCATAATTTACCCACCTTTTTTACCTTTATGCAGGAGTTTTATGATGTTCGTTACGGGTGGCTTGAGCACCTTATCCGCTATTTCTACGCAGATAGCACCTTCTGCATCTAATGCCAACTTTCGAATATCGAGAATAAAGCTTTGTAGTAAGTATAAGCTCATGAGATTGCACCAGCCACATAATTCCCTCGCATACAACCGTTCTCCATTGAAATGTACGGTTTCGTACATTATCGGTTTCGTACCTTTTCGACGAGAGGGGCAGTTAGCAACTTCTGCTGGTGACCCCTCCATAATACGCTTCTTAGGAAATGTCAATTGCGCACTTGCTTCCATCGAAGTCCGTGCCCCTAGCATACGCACGTGCGTGGGCTGCGGGCTTCCGCGCTACGTACGATTGGCGGGCACCGCGCACTCCCGACTGCCCCTGCCACAGCCGACTGGGAGTCGGAATGACTCGATGGAACAAACTCGGTTCGCGTAGACCGCGGAGGTCACAGCTCCCGTGGACAGTCCCTCCATCCCACTCCTTGTGCAAAAAAAATGCGTCTACGTTGGGTCCGTTATATTCTTATGTACTGTGTATTCATATTCATTGATGTTTTCAATATTGTGTTTCCCCGCAATTCCCGAAGTAGGTTTTCTTTTCAGCTATGTTCTTGCAGGTGCCGCAACAATAGCAAAGAGTTGTTACTTAACGTTTCTTGTTTTCATAACTACACATTTTTTAATGTGAAAGCAGAATTAAAACTCACGATTAAAAACGATCAAAGACAAGATAGAAAATGGTAAACGACTCAAGAAATAATAAAAATTAACAGAATATTATAACAAACGGACTGAATAGTAAAGAACACTATAGCCGCAATGCCACTCAAAACACGTAAAAACAGACTACAGGAGTCTATAAGAATCCACATTGAAAAGAAAAATATAGGTTCTAAAGAAGGCATACAACTTCTGAATGAAAGAAGAAAAAACATCCGACTGCCGGTAATGAAAACAAGATACAAGAGAACAGAGTACAACCGAGGAAAAATGAAGATAGAAAAAAGAAGACAGAAGAGAGATGAGAACAGGACAGAGGAAAGGACAACAGAGAAGAGGATATAGGAGAGAAAAGCACCAAAGAGAGAAGAGCACCTAACATAGAAGAGGACTTAAGAGAGAAGAGGATATAAGAGATTAGGACCTACGACAGAAGAGGATGTAAGAGAGCAGAGGACCTACGAGAAAACAAGACCTAAGACAGAGTACGACTTAAGACCGAAGAGGACAAGAGACTGAAGGGGACAGAAGAGAAAACCGGACAGAAGAGAAAAGAGGACAGAAGAGAAAAGAGGACAGAAGAAAATAGAGGACAGAAGAGAAAAGAGGACAGAAGAGAAAAGAGGACACAAGAGAAAAGAGGACACAAAAGAAAAGAGGACACAAGAGAAAAGAGGACAGAATAGAAAAGAGGACAAAAGAGAAAAGAGAACAGAAGAAAAAAGGACAGAAGTGAAAAGAGGACAGAAAGAAAAGAGGACAGAAGAGAAAAGAAGACAGAAGAGAAAAGAAGACAGAAGAGAAAAGAGGACAGAAGAGAAAAGGAGACAAAAGAAAAAAGAGGATAGAAGAGAAAAGAGGAAAAAACAGAAAAGACGACCAAAGAGAAAAGAGGAAAGAAGATATAAGAGGTCAGACGAGAAAAGGACAGAAGACAAAAGACGACAGAAGACTGAAGAGAACCCCAGAGTAAAGAGGACCTCAGACACAACAGGACCGCAGACTGAAGAAGACCGCAGATTGAAGAGGACTGCAAATTGAAGAGGAACGCAGACTGAAGAGGAACGAATTCTGAAGGGGACCGAATACTGAAGAGGATCGAATACTGAAGAAGACCGCAGATTGAAGAGGACTGCAAATTGAAGAGGAACGCAGACTGAAGAGGAACGAATTCTGAAGGGGACCGAATACTGAAGAGGATCGAATACTGAAGAAGACCGAATACTGAAGGGAAACGAATACTGAAGAGGACCGAAAACTGAAGAGGACCGACTACTGAAGAGGACCGAATACTGAAGAGGACCGAAGACTGAAAGGAACGAAGACTAAGGAGGAACGAAGACTGAAGAGGAACGAAGACTGAAGAGGAACGAAGACTGAAGAGGAACGAAGACTGAAGAGGAACGAAGACTGAAGAGGAACGAAGACAGAAGAGGACGGAAGACTGAAGAGGACCGAAGCCTGAAAAGTACCGAAGACTGAAAAGTACCGAAGACTGAAAAGTACCGAAGACTGAAAAGTACCGAAGACTGAAGAGGACCGAAGACTGAAGAGGACCGAAGACTGAAGAGGACCGAAGACTGAAGAGGACCGAAGACTGAAGAGGACCGAAGACTGAAGAGGGCCGAAGACTGAAGAGGACCGAAGACTAAAGAGGACCGAAGACTGAAGAGGACCGAAGACTGCCGAGGACCGAAGACTGCCGATGACCGAAGACTGACGAGGACCGAAGACTGACGAGGACCGAAGACTGAAGAGAACAGAAGACTGAAGAGGACAGAAGACTAAAGAGGACAGAAGACTAAAGCGGACCAAAGACTGAAAAGGACCCTAAGACTGAAGATGACCAAAGACTGAAGATGACCAAAGACTGAAGAGGACCGAACACTAACAAGGACCGAAAACTGAAGAGGGCCGAAGACTGAAGAGGGCCGAAGACTGAAGAGGGCCGAAGACTGAAGAGGGCCGAAGACTGAAGAGGGCCGAAGACTGAAGAGGGCCGAAGACTGAAGAGGGCCGAACACTGAAGAGGGCCGAAGACTGAAGAGAGCCGAAGACTGAAGAGGGCCGAAGGCTGAAGAGGACCGAAGACTGAAGAGGACCGAAGACTGAAGAGGACCGAAGACTGAAGAGGACGGAAGACTGAAGAGGACCGAAGACTGAAGAGGACCGAAGACTGAAGTGGACCGAAGACTGAAGAGGACCGAAGACTGAAGAGCAGCGAAGACTAAGGAGGAGCGAAGATTGAAGAGGAACGAAGACTAAGGAGAACCTAAGACTGAAGAGGACAGAAGACAGAAGAGGACAGCAGACTGAAGAGGACAGAAGACTGAAGAGGACAGAAGACTGAAGGGGACCGAAGACTGACGAGGACCGAAGACTGACGAGGACCGAAGAAAGACCAGGACCGAAGACTGAAGAGGACCGAAGACTGAAGAGGACCGAAGACTGAAGAGGACAGAAGACTGAAGAGGACACAAGACTAAAGAGGACAGAAAACTAAAGGGGACCACAGACTGAAAAGGACCCTAAGGCTAAAGAGGACCAAAGACTGAAGAGGACCGAACACTAACCAGGACCGAAGACTGAAGAGGGCCGAAGACTGAAGAGGGCCGAAGACTGAAGAGAGCCGAAGACTGAAGAGGTCCGAAGGCTGAAGAGGACTGAAGACTGAAAAAAAGCGAAGACTGAAGAGCAGCGAAGACTAAGGAGGAGCGAAGATTGAAGAGCAACGAAGACTAAGGAGGACCTAAGACTGGTGAGGACAGAAGACTGAAGAGGACAGAAGACTGAAGAGGACAGAAGAGTGAAGAGGACAGAAGACTGAAGAGGACAGAATACTGAAGAGGACAGAAGACTGAAAAGGACAGAAGACTGAAGAGGACAGAAGACTAAAGAGGACCGAAGACTAAAGAGGACCGAAGACTGAAGAGGACCGAAGACTGCCGAGGACCGAAGACTGACGAGGACCGAAGACTGACGAAGACCGAAGACTGACGAAGACCGAAGACCGAAGAGGACAGAAGACTGAAGAGGACACAAGACTAAAGAGGACAGAAAACTAAAGCGGACCAAAGACTGAAAAGGACCCTAAGACTGAAGAGGACCAAAGACTGAAGAGGACCGAACACTAACCAGGACCGAAAACTGAAGAGGGCCGAAGACTGAAGAGGGCCGAAGACTGAAGATAGCCGAAGACTGAAGAGGGCCGAAGGCTGAAGAGGACCGAAGACTGAAAAAAAGCGAAGACTGAAGAGCAGCGAAGACTAAGGAGGAGCGAAGATTGAAGAGGAACGAAGACTAAGGAGGACCTAAGACTAAAGAGGACAGAAGACTGAAGAGGACAGAAGACTGAAGAGGACAGAAGACTGAAGAGGACAGAAGAGTGAAGAGGACAGAAGACTGAAGAGGACAGGAGACTGAAGAGGACAGAAGACTGAAGAGGACAGAAGACTGAACAGGACAGAAGACTGAACAGGACAGAAGACTGAAGAGGACGGAAGACTGAAGAGGACAGAAGACTGAAGAGGACAGAAGACTGAAGAGGACAGAAGACTAAAGAGGACCGAAGACTAAAGAGGACCGAAGACTGAAGAGGACCGAAGACTGTCGAGGACCGAAGACTGACGAGGACCGAAGACTGACGAAGACCGAAGACTGAAGAGGACAGAAGACTGAAGAGGACACAAGACTAAAGAGGACAGAAAACTAAAGCGGACCAAAGACTGAAAAGGACCCTAAGACTGAAGAGGACCAAAGACTGAAGAGGACCGAACACTAACCAGGACCGAAAACTGAAGAGGGCCGAAGACTGAAGAGGGCCGAAGACTGAAGATAGCCGAAGACTGAAGAGGGCCGAAGGCTGAAGAGGACCGAAGACTGAAAAAAAGCGAAGACTGAAGAGCAGCGAAGAATAAGGAGGAGCGAAGATTGAAGAGGAACGAAGACTAAGGAGGACCTAAGACTAAAGAGGACAGAAGACTGAAGAGGACAGAAGACTGAAGAGGACAGAAGAGTGAAGAGGACAGAAGACTGAAGAGGACAGAAGACTGAAGAGGACAGAAGACTGAAGAGGACAGAAGACTGAAGAGGACGGAAGACTGAAGAGGACAGAAGACTGAAGAGGACAGGAGACTGAAGAGGACAGAAGACGGAAGAGGACAGAAGACAGAAGGGGAACAGAAGACAAAAGGAGACAGAAGACAGAAGAGGACAGAAGACAGAAGACGACCGAAGACAAGAGGACCGAAAGCAGAAGAGGACAGGAGAGAAAAAACACAAGGAAGAAGAAGGAAAGGAGACAGAAGAGGATAGAAAACAGAAAAGGACGGAAGACAGAAGGGTACAGAACACAGATGAGGACAGAAAATGGAAGAGTACGGAAGATAGAAAAGGACATAAGGGAGAAGAGGACAGATGTCGGAAGAGAACAAAAGACAGAAGAAGCAAGAAATTAAAAGAGGACAGGAGACAGAAGAAAACAGAAGACAGAAGAGGAGTGAAGACAGATGCGGACAGTAAACAAAAGAGGACAGAAGAAAGAAGAAGGGAGAAGACGGAAGAGAACAGAAGACAGAAGAGGACAGAAGACTGAAGAGGACAGAAGACTGAAGAGGACAGAAGACAGAAGAGGACAGAAGAGAGAAGAGCACAGGAGATGGAAGTGGAAAGACGACAGAAGAGAACAGTACTTAGAAGAGCACAGAAGACAGAAGAGGTCTGATGACAGAAGAGGATAGATGACAGAAAAGGACAGATGACTGAAGAGGAGAGACTACAGAAGAGGACAGAAGACAGAGGAGGTCAGAAGACCCAAGAGGACAGAAGACAGAAGATGACAGATGACAGAAGAGAACAGAAGACAGAGGAGGACTAAAGACAGAAGGGGACAGAAGTGGACAGAAGGCATAAGAGGACAGACAGAAGTGGACTGAAGACAGCAGAGAACTGAAGACAGAAGAGGACAGAAGACAGAAGAGGACAGAAGACAGAAGAGGACAGAAGACAGAAGAGGACACAAGACACAAGATGACAGAAGACGGAAGAAGACAGAAGATAGAAGAGGACTGAAGTCAGAAGAGGACAGAAGACATAAGAGGACTGAAGACAGAAGAGGACAGAAGACAAAAGAGGACAGAAGACCAAAGAGGACAGAAGACAGAAGAGGACAGAAGATAGAAGAGGACAGAAGACAGAAGAGGTCAGATGACAGAAGAGGATAGATGACAGAACAGGACAGAAGACAGAAGAGGACAGAAGGCAGAAGAGGACAGAAGACAGAATAGTACAGAAAACAGAAGAAGACAGAAGACGAAAGAGGACAGAAGAGGACAAAAGACAGAGGAGACTGAAGAGTGAAGAGGACAGACGACAGAAGAGAACTGAAGACAGAAGAGGACTGAAGACAGAATAGGACTGAAGACAGAAGAGGACTGAAGACAGAAGAGGACTGAAGCCAGAAGAGGACTGAAGACAGAAGAGGACTGAAGACAGAAGAGGACTGAAGACAGAAGAGGACAGAAGACAGAAGAGGACAGAAGACAGAAGTGGACAGAAGACAGTAGAGGAAAGAAGACAGAAGAGGACAGAAGACAAAAGAGGACAGAAGACCAAAGAGGGCAGAAGACAGAAGAGGGCAGAAGACAGAAGAGGACAGAAGACAGAAGAGGTCAGAAGACAGAAGAGGACAGAAGACAGATGAGTACAGAAGACACAAGAGGACAGAAGACAGAAGAGGACAGAAGACAGAAGAGGACAGAAGACAGAAGAGGACAGAAGACAGAAGAGGACAGATGACAGAAGAGGACAAGACAGAAGAGGACAAGACAGAAGAGGACAAAAGACAGATGAGGACATAAGAGAAAAGAGGACAGAAGTCATATGAGGACAGAAGACATAAGAGGACAGAAGACAGAAGAGGGCAGAAGACAGAAGTGGACAGAAGACAGAAGAGGACAGAAGACAGAAGAGGACAGAAGATAGAAGAGGACAGTAGACAGAAGAGGACCGAAGACAGAAGATGACAGAAAACAGAAGAGGACTGAAAACAGAAGAGGATAGAAGATAGAAGAGGACAGAAGATAGAAGAGGACAGATGAAAGAAGAGCACAGAAAACAGAAGAGTACAGAAGACAGTAGAGGACAGAAGACAGAAGAGGACCGAAGACAGAAGGTGTCAGAAAACAGAAGAGGGCAGTAGATAGAAGAGGACAGAAAATAGAGGAGGACAGAAGTTAGAAGAGCACGGATGGCAGAAGAGGACGGAAGACAGAAGAGGACAGAAGACAGAAGAGGACAGAAGACAGAAGACAGAAGAGGACAGAAGACAGAAGAGGGCAGTAGACAGAAGAAGGAAAGAAGACAGAAGAAGGAAAGAAGACAGAAGAAAGAAAGAAGGCAAAAGATGGAAAGAAGACAGAATAAGGAGAGAAGAAAGAAGGAAAGAATGCAGAAGAGGACAGGAGACAGAAGAGGACCGAAGGCAGACGATGTGAGAAAACAGAAGAGGGCAGTAGATAGAAGAGGACAGAAGATAGAGGAGGACAGAAGTTAGAAGAGGACAGGAGACAGAATAGGACAGAAGACCGAAGACGACAGAAGACGTAAGAGGACAGAAGACAGAAGAGGACAGAAAACAGAAGGACAGAAAACAGGACAGAAGACAGAAGGGGACAGAAGACAGATGGGGACAGAAGACAGAAGAGGACAGAAGGCAGAAGAGGACAGAAGACAGAAGGGGACAGAAGACAGAACGGGACAGAAGACAGAAGGGGACAGAAGACAGAAGGGGACAGAAGACAGAAGGGGACAGAAGACAGAAGGGGACAGAAGAAGACAGAAGAGGATAGAAGACAGAAGAGGACGACAGACAGATGAGGACGGCAGACAGAAAAAGACGGCAGACAGAAGAGGAATGAAGAATGAAGAGGACTGAAGACAGAAGAGGACAGAAGATGGAAGAGGACAGAAGACAAGAAGAGAACAGAAGACAGAAGAGGACAGACTACAAAAGAGGACAGAAGACAGAAGAGGACAGAAGACAGAAGAGGACAGAAGACAGAAGAAGACAGAAGAGAGAAGAGGACAGAAGACAGAAGGGGGACGGAAGACAGAAGAGGACAGAAGACAGAAGAGTACAGGAGACAGAAGAGGACAGAAGACAGAAGAGGACAGAAGACAGAAGAAGGAGAGAAGACAGAAGAAGGAAAGAAGACAGAAGAAGGAAAGAAGACAAAAGAAGGAAAGAAGACAGAAGAAGGAGAGGAGAAAGAAGAAGGAAAGAAGGCAGAAGTGGACAAGAGACAGATGAGGACAGAAGACAGTAGAGGACAGAAGACAGATAAGTAGCTGATGTAACGCTGTGATGTAGCTTTTTTTCGATAAGTATCTGAATATAATCGCGCCTCTATGTTTAACACAATGCACCGCTCGGGAAATTCGTGACCATGTTTTGATTTTATGGAAATTATTGAATCTTATTTTTGCCAAATAATTGTGAGTATTCCAGGAACCGTTATCGTGTATTCTAACGATATAAAGAAGGCGATTACGGGATTGTCGAGGACATTCCACGAACAACACCGAACTCAGACACCTGAGAATTCATCTGCCAAGGCCTTGCAGGAAGCTTACGTATTCGATTCAAAACCATACTGTATTTTAATGTTGTAAAGAGGAAAAGTATACATTTATGAACTCAATAGGTGTTGTAAAAATATAAGAATTAATTTTAAATTTTTAATTGGTTTGAAAAAAGACTGATAATTGTTATTAGTTGCCATCAATACAATAATTGGTTTTCATCAATAGTACTTCCAGGAATCGTGATTCTGTATAGAATTACACGCCAATTTGCTTCAGGTAAGGAGTAAATGTATGTCGAAATCCATAATTAAAATTGAAGTAAAATTAATATATTAACATTGAGCGAATTTATTAGCTTAGCAGGGCAACGGAAGAGTTAAAAATATTAATAATAGCAGAAGAAGTAATCCTCTTCATAATATTTGTATAATGACTTGTAGATAATATGAAGAGCTAGTAATATTAAAATACCGTAGAAAGTGACGAAATAATTCACATTATTGACCCTGTAATTATGGGGCTAGTGCTTGAAGAAACAAAGAAACTTGTACGCATGCTACATAGATTATGAAAGCATTCGACACCGTGCCCCTTTCTTGGCTCCTGCTTCAATTTTAGACCGTGGCTGAATTTGACACTAGCAAGTCGACCAGCCGGCCGGCAGGCTGCTGCAGGCGCGCCCGACAGTTCACAATTTATTACTCGAAAGTTTGAAGAGCAATTAAATTTTTTTCGTAATTAATTAGCAATTAAATCGCTCTACAAGTTGGCGTATTTGGTTTTGTGGTAACTAATTGTGGTTGATCCAGCGGAATCTTCCGCTAGCTCACCATTCATTACGCAAAAATTTGAAGAGCAAAAAAATTAATTTTTGCGTAATTAATTAGCAATTAAATAGTTCTAAATGGTGGTATATGCGGTATTGTGGTAACCGATTTTGGTAGTGCCAGCGGAAGAGAGGTGTGGAATTCAGCCGTTGCCCGGAGTAATCTAGCGGCCGGCTGCTCTAATCGATAGTTTTTCCGATCAATACCAGACGAATGGCGGAACAGAACCCAAACAAACGAGCCGCGCCCCGCGAACGATCGTCCCTTCCTCTCCCCTTTCGCACGCACACATTCACATACGCCCTGACACTAACACCCATGAGCCGCTAATGGAGATACCTTGAGGAGGGATCCCCCGCAGGCAGACGGGTAGGTCGGCGCTGGGTCTCACGTCTTAGAGGAGGGGAGCCTCCCGCTTCATAACATGTACGGAACTTTTGGGACTAATAATCTTAACAAGTTGACACGCCGGAAATAATTACGGTATTTGCTAGTGTTTAAGACCCACCTCTCTTTTCAAGAAGGATTTCATTCTTTAAGGTTAATTTTTTTTTTACTTTTTCACTTTTTTACTTTTTCACTTTTTTTTAAATTTTTATGAAAGAAATGGGAATTGTGATTTGTAAAAAGTGATGATTTTTTCTTCGTATTGCGCCGGAACTCTATGATATTTTTCTAGTACGCTCGAAAGACCGTGCCTTTTCATAAATCTTCTACTCACGTTGACCCAACAAAATTTTCAGCATCGTTTCTTCTCGCAATACTTTGAACTTCTGTAATAATCAGTTTTGGAGAAATACAAATTTCTATTTTTTAGTGCACAAAAATTTGATTTTTTAATGCTATATACTAAAATCCAAACAGTTATAAACATTTCCACCCGTTGTATAAGATGCATCCTGTTTTTTGACGAGTTACCGCAGGAAAAAAAATTGCGTCGAATACACCGGCAAATACTGTAATCATTCAATCGAAGGGGAGTAAATATTGTCGTAGCTAAAGCTAAAACTCTGTGGAGGAACTAGTTCAGTTTATACTCCTCCCAAATTTTACGTGCCCGAGATGTCTGTTTGCTCCGTTATATCTACGTAACGTAAGACAGACCTTCCTTTTGTATCTAAAATAGACCGTACAATTCTATAAAGCACATTTTATTTGAGTGTTTAGGGCAGTATTAATCTTGTTTCTGGATGTGACATCGTTCTAAAAACACTTTAATTTCTTTTTCCTTACAAAATGAAATGTGGAACCACGTGTGCAGTTGTGGTGAATGTCCTTTGCGGGAATATCATGATTGTCGAAATTATTATTATTATTATTATTGTTATTATTATTATTATTATTATTATTATTATTATTATTATTATTATTATTATTATTATTATTATTATTATTATTCCTTTTCTTCACAAACAATGTCGGAGGATTCTTGCCCAAGACACAGCTTGTCTGGGCAAATATATGGAACTACGGTGAATAGCTTCCTGATACTGTTCTAAACAACCTTTGTGTAGTTCTCCAGTAATTATAGTTATGTTTTAACTTCTTTGGTTCTTCATTCTACCTAATCACAACTCAAAAACTTTCTGACCATGCTCGCCGTACTACCCAGTAAAATGCGTAGTTCTGAGATGATTTTCTCGTAACCGCAGACTTTTCCCAGCCTTCTGCCAATCCTTCGCGACTGCACCGTTTCCTGATACTAACACTGGAACTATCTTCACTCTGTATATATCCCTCAACTCAACAGTTAGTGGTTTGTTTTTCCTCATTAATAGCTGAGACTGGGTTGTCATCTGTAGGAACTGTTATAGCAATAATCACAGTTCATGCCATTTTTTCAAAGAAAACTTTGTCTGGTGTATTTGCCTCTGCCGTCCTCTCAGTTACAATTGTACTATCGCACAGTACGCTTGAGATTTATTTATTTATTGCTCGCGAATATCTTGGTCCACGCAGGACATGCACTTGCACGGGCTCAGTATCAATTTATCACGTTGCAAGTCTTGTATGTAACTAATCAAGGGGAATCAGTATTAGGCTTAATCCGATTTTTATACCCCAGGGTTGTTAGTCCTGGGGGGATGGAAGAATGATGATAATGAAGGATGAATGGACGACACACAAACACCTATGCCTGAGGCGGGACTCGAACCCGCAATCCCTCCGTCCGAGATCGCTACTTTTGCCTTAGCGATCTCGGCTATACGGACTATTGCTATTGCTATTGCAATTATTATTATTATTATTATTATTATTATTATTATTATTATTATTATTATTATTATTATTATTATTATTATTATTATTATTATTATTATTATTATTATTATTACAAAATTTATTGTTAGCAAACAACTGGAATCAATACAATCGTTACAGAGAGAATTCAGTGTATCCCTGCCTCTTCGGTCCAAAAAATTTAAAAAAATGCAAATAACTATAATTTAAAAATTGTTGTTTACAGTCAATATGAAAATGTATATAAAATACATTTGTAATATATAACAATATATAACGATACTTATTGTTGTAATAAATGATTCTCCCTTCCACGTGCCACCTCGTGAATTCGACGCTGGTTCGCAGATCGCTTTCAGGAGACCCTGCCGTTGAGGTTCGAGATCCGCTGGAGATTTTAAACTGGAGTTGGATATTTGTGGAGGTCCTAAATATAAATACAGCTCTAAATTTTGTGGAATGTTTGCTTCCGACCTGCAATCTACTCGCGTACATGAACGTGGTGCGAGAGCGATCCCGTGCCCTTGCATCGTAAAGCAGTTTTCCGGACTCAACCGCAAACACGTTAACAAGTGATAAGACCGCGAGGGAGGCGGGGCCGGAAAGCATTGTGTTTCTTATATTAAGCTTAACGCCAGTTTTGCTTTACCTGTCAGTGACTGTAGCCGAAATCCCTGTTTAAGATACTACACCAAGTGCTAACGATGTATGACCCGAGTGAGAAAAGAATAGAAATCGAAAATAAACTTGAAAGGGTGAGCTAGAGAAATTTCGTATTTAAACGCATTTAAAATTTCTTTGAATTGAAAAAAATTAAAATTCTGGTGTTTGTAACTCAAAAGTGATATTATTTACCGATTTACATTCATGAGATTCTTTCTTATTTTGAGAAATTATTTCTTTTGTCACTTCTAGGAGATGAAAAATCTTAAGATACTTAAAGAAAAAGTAACCAGATGCAATCATTTAACCAAAGGAATGAAGAACATTTTGTCTTCTAGTGATAATCGTTTAGCTCATTTAGAAGAAACAATTCTGCCAATTTATAAACAAACAGGAAGTCTTCAAAATCAGTACAGAAGTATCCTTATTAAAACCCTAACTAGGTATTTGAATAATTACCAGTCTTATGTTTAATGCATTTGTTCTCCTTAATTTATGTCAGATCTCAAGCACACTTTAAAGGTTTTAGATCATGTAATTTTATTTTATGATACAAGTAAACAAATGGAACCTATTATTCGAGCTGGGCCAAGTATTAATATAAATGGAGAGTCACGTTTACAAAATTTTCTGCAAGCAATGGACAAACTTCAGTCTGCAATGGAATATTTTCGAGCTCATAATGCTGATAGTGCAGAATATTGTAAAGCGGTATGACATATAAAACTGTAGCTTCAATTTACAAATTATCGAAGAAACTAACTTAAGTACAAAATATTTTTACTTTATAGAAATCATTATATAATTTGGGTGCTGATGCCCTGAATAAAGAATTTAAGGAACTATTAAATCACTATAGTGAACCTGTTCCTCTCCTGACATTGCTTGATATTGTCAGCCCTACTGAAGGTTTGTGAATATTGTTAATTTATAGTAACATTTTTTACACTACTTCTCAATGTGAAGTTCTTTAATAGTACATGGTAAAGAAATCTGGTACCTACTGACTAGTAGATCTCGTAGCAATATGACAAATACTTATTTTAATATTGTATAAGATGTAACATGAGATAAATTTATAATAATTTTACAGTTCAAGTACTTTGATCTCAATTTATATTATAATGGCTCGGAATACTTAAATTTATTATGGGATAACAAATAACTATGATGCATTTAGAGAAGAAACAAATATTCTAGAATAATTATAAATCATCTTTTACTAAAATAAGTAAATATTATATATAGGATAATTTTGCATGAATCCTTTTAAATTGCTTCTGTTTTTATTCAGAGACAGAAAGAAAATCTGACTCGATATCCCTCAGCCAGATTCCAGTGCATATTTACTCAGAATTACAAGGTATTGCAGCATGGCTTAAGGAGAATTACAATGATGAGTATATTGAAGTATATGTTTCCATTCGTGGAAATATTTTGTTCAAATCAATTCAACATTTAAAGGAACATCACCAATCATCAAGTGGAAGCAGTGTGCACAGCAATGTTTCAGTTCATAGTCCTGTTTTAGTAAGTATAGATGATAATAAAAAGGTCTAGAAGGAAATGTGTACCTACAACTCGTCATTCAGAGAAATCAAATAGACATTTCACTTTTTCACCTGGAAGAGGTTAAAATGTGGTTTATTAAAGTAACCTTCACTTCTACAGTGAAACAGAAGTTTTGAATGCCTCTAGGTTCTTTTTCTTTCCATTAAAATGTTTTACATTACTGTGGGAATCTCAGTTTTTGAAGAAATGTGCATTATTAGCTTTTCTCCCTACCCATTGAAACTGTTTTTAATTATCTATTTAATTTTTTCACCATTTATTAAAGATTGATTTTTATGAATTCTAAACATCCATACAAAATCTTGATGTATTAAATTGAAAACAATATGGTCCTCATTAAATAGCTAATTGTCTTTGTTAGTAAGTCTAAATTGTGGTATCGCTGTCACCAGGCAATTTGTTGTTCTCTCTTCTTCTTCTTCCTCTTCCTCTTCTTCTTCTTCTTCTTCTTCTTCTTCTTTTTTTTTTTTTTTTTTTTTGTGTGTAAAATATAGTCTAGCTCTTCCATAATTTTCCTTTTTTGGCATCTTCTATTCTGCATTAAAATAATTTTTACATTCATTAATATTAATGGAAAGTATTGGGCCTAAGAAAAGTGATTCAAGAAATTTGTTTTCATCATCATTAGGGGTGAATTCAAATGACCTAAAACATTGCCAAAAATGATCAATAAAAGGCTCTTAAAATGCTTTAAAAATGCCCTAAAACCAAAGAAAAATGACATAAAATTTTTTATCAAAATCAGTTTGGATGAACAACTCAAGCTGTTGAATACATTACTGAAGTAATTGAGGCTTCTTTCATTCGTTCGAGTGAACTCAGCTTGCAAACTTTTAGTTTGGACTGTTCTTTACCAGGAAATCTCTGTCAAGTTTTCTCGACATTGGCTGAACTGGCAATGGAGCTGATATACGTCACAAGAATTATATACTCACAACAGCTGTCAGAACAATTTCTGAGCAAACAAATCGAATAGGCTACTGAGTAATTCTGTGAAGAACATTTGTTGCATCTTGAAAATATTATTTGAAGCAAGAACCATTAAAAATGACATTAAAGTAGATGAGATCAGCAAAAAATGCATTAAAAATGACTTATTAGTCGAAATCGACAAAAAATGCAAAATAATGACCTATAAAAATGGGTCATTTCCTTTTGCCATAACATAAAATGAATTTCTGTACGAAACGACATTGTTCTAAAGTGAAAAGAAAAAATGTTTCATTTCATTAAAATCCGCCCTCTAATCATCATAAACTGCAGGTTACTAGGCCTTTTACCTGTTCCTGTTTCGAAGTAGGCCAGGAGACTTATACCTCCAGGTATTTCTGAGCTAGCTGCCCAGTGGTCCAGTATGCTTTGCACATTCTTCTTCAAAGCCAGTTTTTCCTTGTAGCCCTCCTTATAAGAAACCATTTTAAAAAAGTAAAATGATCACAAAAATGTCAGAATAATTTTATGATTTTCTTAAAGAACAATGTTAAAACATGGCAAATTTTGGTGATATTTTAAAATTCTAATATAAACCAAAGGTATTTAAATATTCTCTTTTTTTATTGTTTTTTGCAGAGAATGAAATTCAGGCATGAATCCTCTAGTTCAGGAAGTTCAAAACTGATACATTATTTGTAAGCTTTATAATATAATCCTTTCAATAAGTCTCCAAATTGTGGTTTTCTACTACAATGTGGGTTTTCTCTAAAGCTTAAAGTCTTTTTTGTAGGTTTGAGAAAAAAACAAAGAAAATGTTATTAAGATCTTCTTCAAGCACTGAGCATTTGTATTTTACCTCTAGCAATCGAAGATCTGGCATCCTTACAGGTACAGAAATTTCTACATCTTTTACTATTTTCAGTATTAATTTTATTGTAAAATTTATGAAAACTTGCTTTACCATTTTGTTTATTTATACATTAATTTTAACAAGGAAAAAATACACAATTCAGTCTGTAAAGATGAATTAATTACTCAAATATCCAACAGAACTTACTTTGGATATTGCTTATAAATTTATCTTTCACAGATAATTCTTTTCAATCACCTTTCTCAACATGTTCATGTTCCTTTAATATAATTTTCATGTTTCATGTTAATAAACCTTTTAAAAGTCAGAAATACCAGAATTTTTTATACTTCTGATTATGCTATTTTAGATTACATGACATTTTATTAACTGTGTTCATCATATCAGAATGTTATTAGATTATTCTGTTTCATTTTTTTTCTATGAGAACTAAATAATACATTTTGTCCAATTTAGACATTAAGACAGTTTTAACTTATTTTTATGCTTTTATTTAAGTCTATTTATAGGTTCACTGTTCACATGATGCAAAATAATAACTAAACAAATGTTGATGACAGAGGACTGTGTGCTCATACCTATAATGTAATCAAGTCTCTTATATCTCAACTAATAAGCAGCAATTTTGATTCTTTTTAGTTATCTACCTTTCAATAGTTCGTACGTTGATTGTGTAATAAGGGGGTTAAATATTTACCTTTCAATTGAAAATTAATAGGTTTGCCTTCTAGTTTATTGAAATCAAAATGTAGGCTTGGTACTTCTGGTTAAATGAATAGTGTCAAGCCCTTCTTCAAACTTTTAATTGAGGCCTATGCCAGAATGAAAAACAACAGCCCTCAAGGGCTGTTCTAATGCAATATATGACTATATTGCATTGACTATAATGCAATATATGAATAGTTCTAATGCAATGAATGACAGAGAAAATAATAAAAATAGACATAAGAACTAAGACTCTGACAAATTTTGTAAATTACAACTTCACTTTACAACCCCCATTTACATTAACCAAACATTTTATCAGGAGAATGAATAAAAACAGTTTGCCAAATAGCATTCTAATTATCAACAAATTGGATTCTGCAACATAACATGATAAAAATCTAAGCAGTCAAGAAGCAACAGAAGCAATGACTGATCTCTAATCTGGATGGGAGATTAATGGCAACTGAACTTTGAATATGTTAATCTAAAAGCTCCAAAATGAAGATAGATTAGAACGTACATGATGGACCTGTTTATGATTAATATGAAACATTATCACTAACATGACACATTTCATTTTTTTATGGAACATGAAGTCTCACATTGATGTTCTGTTTTATGGCAACTGAAGAGGATGTTGTAGATGAGCAGGAAATGGTGAATTATCTTATGTGCTTCACTGCACTACAAAAAATGATGCAAAATGAGAAAATACAGATGTCTGGAATTATTCCATTAAATGCTCAATCAAATGCCTTTGAGAATCTTATTGAAAATGCACTCAATTTGGTTGTTCAGGATGGAGAGGTAAGGAAAATATTGGTTGTTACCTTCTTATATTTTCATTCATTCTCTTTTTCAGAAAATAAAACTGGAGCATCATTAGTTGTATCTAAAATAATTTAAAGAGAATATTTTTCTTCTTTCTTAACCGTTTATTTTTCTTAAACATTTAAACAAACATAAGACAGGACAGAAAAGTAAAACTAAGACACAAAATAATTCTCACAAATATTAAAATAAGGGCCTTTGACAGAAATTAAATCAGAACCAAGATAGGACTCCATAAAGAAGTAACAGGATAGTAAAAATCGTAATACACATACTAAAAAATAGTAATTTTAAGACTTGCAGGTGAAAATGATCTTCATTCTTCATTCAAGTATTATTCATCACGGGATGTATGGACGATCAATGTGTTTCATCTTTGTATTTTTTATTAGGTTCATTAATTTTTTGGCTTTTCTTCAATCTTCCAATATTGAATCTAAGCTGACTGATTGTTAAACACCCTGTCAGTGTTGTCAAGCTTCCCTTGAAAGAACATTCTGGCTCCAAGTCGACAGCGGACGTAAGAGCATTAATCACTGGAGATCACTAGAGATCACTACTTTTGTACATCATTTAATGAATTAATGTGATTAAGAGAGATTAAAAATTATAAAGAATTTAATACATTACAGAAACATTTATTTAATGATTTGTTACATTGTTTTTGTATTTATTTATGTTTTTGTTTCAACATCTTTATTACTGTACTATTTTTTTCTTTTTCAATAAATTAATGATTAATTTAAATATGGAAACACAATAGAAATTAATAATGTGGAATTCCTGCAATACGTTGATAGGTTTGAAATAATATCTTACTGATCTTTATTAAAATAAAAATGTCGAAAAGAGACATTTATTAACAATTAAATTTTCAAGGAAAATAATTAATTAAACAAACAAGTAAATCAGAGATTTTTAGCAACCTTTCTCGTTTCTTTATTGGACTTTCTTTATTGAACCTTTCTCGTTCATTGACCCCTTTCAAAAGAATTGTTGGCTTCATCAACACCCTTATGTTATTCTCTATAACATATTATACACAACAATAATACAAAAATTGCCTGTCAATGTCTTAAAGATAATAATTTTGTACACCAATATTATGGTAATTATCTAATTTAAAATAATTGAAGACACTTCCGCTCTGAGTAGCTGAGTTTCTAATCTTCATTGTTACAAAACATTGAGTGCAATAGTTAAAAAACATTGAGTTTTTTACCTGGCATTAACCTTTCTCCAGTATGCATGGCAAGAGTATTTTCTTCCACTATAATTTATCAGTTTCAATATACAGTTACAATTCATTGAGTTTTCTAAACGTCCTAAACAGTTGCATAGCCAGGTTTTTGGATGCCCCTATGCAGAAAATCAAAATGGGGCCCCTCATTGTCTTAAATATGAAATTGAGTTTTAAACCTAATTGGTATAAATATGAGGAGAGTAGAGAAAATAAGCCCTTTGTTTTATTCTTTGGCAAAATCTGTCCATGGGGTTATGAAGGGGCCCTTACTCCCAGTGGGGTCAGTGCAGTGCACAAGTTGCACCCTGATCCTAAGGAGGAACAATGAATATAAAAAAAAGGGGAGCAAATTTGTGATTTATTATTGTGTGGTTGCTCTATATCAGAGAAACATATTAATTATCCAGGTACTGTGATATTTTTTTTGTAATAATTGGGATCTTAATTATAGTACTTGTTGCAAATAACGATCGGGGCAAATGCCAGAATGTACTGTGGTAGGTTCTGCTCACAAACCCAACTGACTATATTGAGGTAGAAGTAAAAAATATGGAAAAATAAAACCACCTTTATTTCTTTTTCATTGTTTCAGATTTACACAGCATTCACATTTTCTAAATAATTTATATATTATCACACTCTCCTTCTTTTTTACAGAGTATTGCCACAAGAGCTAAAAAGTGCATTAGTCATCATGAATTTTCTACTTTGCTAATAGTGTTTCCTATTCTTAAACAACTTCAATTGATGCTTCCTGAATACAAGGAAACTGTGAAAGACTGCAGTGAGGATGTTATATCAAAATTCTCAGCTACTTATGACATACTACACAGTATTGTAAGCATCGTTGCAATTAATTTTGTAGATGTTCATTGCCAACAAAAATTATAAAATAATGAAAGAAAATTTCCAAGAAAATAGTACATTTTTCTTAGAAGCTGAGTAATGCATAGTGAGGTTTATCTCAATTTGTATTCTTACAAAGTATATTAAAAGCTTTCCATATGTTGACAATGTGATTCATGCTTAAGATAAACAAACATCGAGAAAGCTCAGTGGATGAATTGAATCTTACATAAACGTATTGAGAAGCTTTGCTAAGTATAAGTTTACCAAGAAAAATAGTACCTGATTGCATCTAATTATTTGTTGTATTCAATTTTTTAATTTTTTTTATAAGTTTTTTTAAAATTGATATTTAATTATTGCAACTAAACCACTCTACTTCAAAATTCAGTGCGGTACTACATTGCAGTTAAGAATCCAAACTGAGATAATCTCTTGTTGATTTAACAATCTATTTTAACTGAAAAAAAAAAAAAAAAAATCCTTCGAATATTAATTTTTACAATTTTTTTAATTTGCTATTGCTTTTCAGGCAGCAAAAGCTTTGGATGACTTTGTTGAAAGCATACACTCCGATTCAAATACTCGATTACCTCAGGATGGAACTGTTCATGAACTCACAAGTAATACTCTTGTTTTCTTAGAACAATTGTTTGATTTTGCTGATATGATAGGAGGTATTCTGGCACAGAAATTTGAGTACAACAATGCTCTAACAATAGCTCTAATATCACAGCTAGTTGCAGGCTATGGAGAAAGAGATAAAAACAAAATCATTTTGGGAATGTATATACGTAAGTAAAATTATTATCAAATTTGGAATTATTTTATTGCTATAAATTGAAAATCATATTATTTATACTTGCAGAAAAAGTACTAAATGAGTTGTACCAAACATTGTGCAACAAAAGTAAATTGTATAGTGACATATATCTTCAAACAATCTTTCGACTCAACAATACTCATCAAATTCAGAAAAGTATAAAACAGTCAGGTTTACTCAATTTTGTGCTGTTATCCAGACCTGATTTTGAGACATGTTATCTCAAGATGATCAATGATGACAAGGAAACTTATACACAAAGGTGATGGTAGTTGGATATTCAGTAGGCACTTAGGAAAAAATAATATTTTATTTTCTGTTTCAAAGGCTTATATAAAAAGATACATGCTGATGATAAACACTGATTAAATATATATTTCTTTGATCATGTAATTTTCCCAACAGGAATTTAATACTCGTGAAAAGAGGTGTGATTCATTAAGGGGTATTAAAAAAGTACTTCTGCTACGTCAATTTCTCTTTATGCAATGGCTCCATACTCAAACCCTTTTCATCCCCTCCATCATTATGAATTACGGGATAATTTGGTCTGTACCCTACTTTACTCTATGGTACAGGCTATTACATTGCCATTATTCTGTGTGTACTGGTGTGAATTTATGTATGGCTTCATGAAATAGCCCAGCATGGCTCTTTTTGTTGGGCAAATGGTTTTATTTGAAATAGTTTTATAAATATTCAAATTTATTTATGAATATAATTTTATAGTTTTATTTCAATTTTATATAATCATAAATCATTTTCTGAAAAAATGAATTTAGTTGGAGGTGTTTCAGTTGTAAAGATGAGCTTGTTGTTTTTTGCACTATGCTTCTGTACCATAAAATTATTATTTTTACTTCCTATTTAGAATAAGAAATTTTGATTGTTTACTTTAAAGAGTTCTTTAAATTATAAACAATATGTAAGAGCACTTGTTTGTTGTTATCTTGTTTGATAAAGATTAGGTTTTTTCATTTTAACAAATTAGTTTACTTGCTCTCTGTTATACTATGCAGTGGTGCAAAAATGGTGTTTGGTATTCTTACATTCAATTGCTAAATTTAAATCAGTTTCAAAATGGTTTCTATTAAAATAAAATATTCATTAAAATGGAATAAATTATAACATATTTTTACTTTTATATTTAGTATAACCATAGACTAAAGAGGTATACTCTTCTATCTTTACTCTATGGTATAACGCACCATGAGTACTCTTTTATTTAGTACTTCCACTCTTTATGATTAACTTTTCCCCTCTTCTTTCAAATTCAAAGCATGGGATCTGTAGCCTACTTTGCATTTCCATTCTCAAATTATCAATCATTTTTTCAAATAGAAATACTTTTTGAAAGGATTGATATTTAATGTGAGAGATAACTTGCCTGTCATTTTAATGGAATCCAAATGGATTATGGGGTAAGTAGTTATTATGCTCAAAATTTAAACCTATATGTTGTAAATTTAAAAAATTTGACGTTTAACATTCAAAAGATATTGGTGAAATTAATTAAGTTGTCCACTGTTTATTTAAGTAGCATATTCAAGAACTCCTGCTTGTTGAACACCCTCCTTTCCCCTTTCATTCGTATGGGGAAAAATACGTTAGTGAAACGTGTTTAAATAGAATTTAAGAAACTAGTGTCTCCCGCCTAAGTGCAGAATGGGAATACCCACATGAGCTGAACCGCAAAACGTAATGGAATATCCAAAAAGATCTCATTTTGAAGATAACAACATGAACATAAATTGAGCCCTAGAATGCTTCATTTTCAAATCATGCATGATCACTGTCAAGAAACAGTGGGTCATGTGCAGTGGAATTGCATTTCTGCCTTCCTAGTTTTGTCACATTTTTGCAACAAACATTTCATCTTGTGCAACATTATTTCAATCCCAACAATTCATCTGTTGGGATTGGAAGGGTGTGAGAGTTACAAAACATGTCTAAACTACATAATAATACTATAGGTGATTGATATTGTATATTTAGAATCATTTTTGTGACTTCAAGGATAAACAATTTCAGTTTAATGATTTTAAAAAAAATTGGCAATTGATTATTTCAATGAAAATGTATAGTGCGTAGTGATTCCCTTTTATATTTTTTAAACAATAAATGAATAATGAATTCAATTCAAGACAAGAGACAAATAAAATAAAATTTTAATCGAAAGGGAATGGAATAATTAAATTTACTTTTGCGGATTTTCACAACACAGCAATTATTATTTTAATCAGTTTTGCATTAAAATACCATTAACTTACTATATCTGTTCAAGAACATAAAGAATTTTAACTACATCATAGTTTGTCTATTTTATTTGTAGTGTTAGATAATGAATGCTTATTTTGATTATATTTTTAACTTCATACAGAAAATTAAACTATTTGCATTTAATAAATCACAAGCTGTAAAGGACAGCAAAAATAATGCTGTCCAGGGCATTCAGTGAACTAAATTTGTATCCGTGTACAAATAACCTATTGCATCATCTGCTGGATTATTATTAAGTGAATTATGTGAAAAAGACAATGATCAAGATGAAATTTTAATGAAACTTGTCTCAATGTTTAATGAAAGTATTCACATTTTGTTGTTTTTACAAGCCAATTAATGTATTCTTTTTATGACAAAATTAATACACTACAATGACTGTTTTTATTCAATTTGCAGCTGGAAAAAAATTCTGGAAAATATTTGGCCCCTTGATATTCTTCCTGGGGCAAATGCTGGAGTCTCCAAATTAAAAGACAAGGACAGGGCAGTAATCAAAGAAAAATTTGCTGTATGTCTACAATAAATATTGCATTTCATATTATTGTGAGATATTGTAATTATTGTTGTTTTGTTGTTTTTCTCCCAGAGTTTTAACAAATATATGGAAGAAATTGTAAAACTTCAGCATGGTTATTATATTGCAGATGAAGAGTTAAGATATAGTATGAAAGAAGATAACAAAAATTTACTTCTTCCAAAATACAAAGAATTTTATGAAAAGTAAGATGACTATTATAATTTTGGAATTATCAAGGAAGTATATTGTTTTGAAGTGGAATTAATTTTTTTTTAAATATTATTTTCAAACATTCTGAAAATTATGTTTTTGTTTTGATATTTTTTTTCAACAGATACACATCATTATCTTTTACTAAAAATCCTAAGAAGTACATTAAATATACACCAGAACAAGTTTCATCTCTGATTGATCAATTATTTGATGTTGCTGCATGAAGAACTTTTAAGTTTCTACGTATTCCTCATGAAAACGATAGAGGTAACTGGATTTTTTGAAAATCTTACAAAGTGATTAGATTCATTGCAGAAGAATAATATGTTTAGAACTAGGAGAGGGACGTAGGAAAATATGCTGGCATGAGGAAATCGAAAATGTTTCTAGCTTGGTATTGTTAGAAACTAGTAATGATGAGGGAACAAGTCTGATGAAAGAGCACAATGGAACTGAGAACAAAAAGAGAAATTTTTGAGAAAGATTGTGGCAACCATCTACTGTGAATATCCTTAGGGATCTCCAACATATGGGATCTATGTATTTTCATTATTATTACTATTATAATTATAATTATAATTATAATTATTATTATTATTATTATTATTATTATTATTATTATTATTATTATTATTATTATTATTATTATTATTATTATTATTATTATTATTATTATTATTACCATCATATCATCATCATCATCAACTGGATTCAGTAACAATAAAAAATATTTTTAGGAGTGTACAATAGAATCTCATTTCTCTATTTTATTTCAGTAATTTCGGATGGCATGTTGTAGAGCTAAGTGAAATACACAAACTTGAAAGAAAGAAAGAAAGAAAAATTGTCTTAGAAGTTTACAGTGTTCTTGTATTCTAGATGTCAGACAGAAAAGAATTAACAAAAATAAGTCATTGTAATGATTTTCTTGTTCACTCTCGACAATCCTATTGGAATACTAATCAGTGAAGATACATGGACATTTATGCACAAATGTCAGTCAACATTGCATTTATTTTTTTCTAAAAAGAACGGGGAGAAAATTTCTTTTTGCATATTTAAACTTTTTTAAATGTACTGCTTCTCTTTTTTTTTTTTTTTTTTTTTTGGCTTCCAGAAGTTTATTTCAGACTTATCAGGCTTGATCATTAAATGATTCAAGTATTAAAAAACATAATTGAAACGAAATATTCCTATAAAATTGTGAATTTTAGTCCACATAGTTTACAAAAGAAAAACTGTGATTCATAAAAATTTAAACTCAACAAATCAAAATTTGCCTTAGACATTGGTTCAAATTCATGCTGCTAAAACATTGCAAATCAGTGTTTTTCTATGCCTGAAATAAATTAGAAATGAGATTAAATGAAAAAAAGCATGTTTGTTAAATTTTTAGTGAGGATAAATCTTTGAAACATGGGCATTTTTAGATTTTAATTAATAAGACAATAAATTTGAACCAAACCACCGAAGTAGGCTACTTCTTCTTACCCTCAACCATAAAAAAAGATACCAGAGGTCCCAGTGAGACTTTCCTTTCACATACTTTTTGTTCTGGCAAAAAATTAATGGAAAAAAATAATTGTTCTATTCAATCACAAATATTGAACTCCATAAACAGTATCAGTATGACATCCCTGAAATATGTTTGTTTCATTGTTTACAAACTTTTGCTAAGTAGAAGTACAAAAGTTATTTATTTATTTATTGATAATTCTATTCTCATGTTAAAATATGTATCTACGTAGAAACTGAAAGAAAACAAACAATAATAAACAATTTCACAACAATAATTGTGATTATTGATTTGAACAGAGCGGTTTTCCCATTGCACTTTATATTGCAAGATTTCAAATTTCTCCTAAAGTTTGGGACATACTTACCTTAAAAACTATGGATGGAATGTTGATTATCCTTAACGATTGGGGACTGGGGATGTTGGGATAAGTGATGGAAAAAACTGACAGTGCTTTGTAGGATGGTAGATGACAAACACATTACAACTTAAGTGTTATTCGCCGAAGCGGCGGACAAACATTTATTTTAAAACAAATGTTTAAGCTGGTAATGTTTTTTTCTGCTCAAGTCTCTCTCTTTGTCCTAAAAAAAATGACAGTTTCTTAATAATGGACAGGGGCCTACCATAACATGTTCAGGGTTACCTCGCTGTTGAGAATTGCTGGCCTGATCGGGTTGCGAACGCCGTATGGTGCCTCGGCAGAAGTGACAGCGAGTGCCAGCCGGGTTATGGGCGCAGCCTCGCGTCACGTGGACGTGGCCACCAATTAGCAGCACTCCCCGGCCCCTGTGTTGGTGTCCCTCTCTTGTAGTCACGTTGGCGACAATTATTACGCCGGGTAAGGCCATCACACGCCGCATCTTCCCGCGCGAAGCTGCACATCACAGCAGGCAGCACACCTTGGCAGGTGCTTTGCGGACGGTTGTTTACTGCGATCGCAAAACGGAATAAATTCCGGGTGAAGTTGACACTTTGCTGGGTTAATTTGTTAAAACTGTTTGACCGGTTCTGCCAAAGATTGCTTCCGATGGAGCGAATTTTTTATGAGAGCTAAGTCTCTGCCTTAGACTGAATAATAGCAGTCAATAATAGTTGTCGCCCGGCTCGCCGGAGAGCATGTGTCGACTCGTTGAAGTTCAAAAAGCGTCTCCTGTTTCGTCTAACTCGCCACTCCGTCGCCCTGTATCCTCTGTTCCCTAAGGGAGCGTCGCTGTTCGGCCACATGCTTACCGCCTGTTTCGCCATTGCTATGAGCTTTTCCTAGATTGGTCTACTAGTATAAGGTTGTCTATTGGTCTGGGCAATCTTCACTCATGACCTACTTCATTTGAGGGTTTTAATTAGGCGTTATTGGCTGCCCTCTGTTGACGAAGGATGGCCGGGGGACATCTGCTAGCTGTCGCCTCTGTAGATGAAGTTATGACTTGTCCTGATGGATTAGGGGGTGGGCATTTCTGGAACGATGTTAATCTGGCGCTTCACGCCACCGAAATCTTCAAATGCGTGGAATGCGCACTGACAGGAATCGAGTGCCTGTAGCGTTGAAGACCCGTGCCGCGGGAGATGGCTCCTGATTATGTTGTGGCAAACGGAGATGACTTTAGGGTAAAGGCTCCCACAGTCCGACGCGAAAGATCCGCAGTCTATGCGGATTGGCCGCAGCGGAAGTTTCGCGTCGCGTTTTGCCTTATGAGCACGTTGAGACCTGCGCGGCAGGCGAGCGTCGCGGCAACGGTTTGACAGCGTTTAATCGGCGGCGAAATTTGTAAGCAGTCGGACGCGTTTCTTCCGCTGCAGCTCGAATTTCATGGAAGTCCGCCCGTCTTCGGGAGTCTTCGCTCCCCTCTGTGTCCAGCGACCTTGGCAACCGTCACCAAACGCTGACTCATAATTGACGCTCCGGTATGAATGAATGGGCCCCCGAATTCCGCGGCCGCGTGTAGCTCGGAACTTGCGGAACTGCGGATCTACCGCGCCGGTCTGTGGGAGCCTTACCTCTCAGATTGGCGCCCCGCCGTGGCAAATGCTTATGTTTTAAGAGCGCCTTCAGCTCTTGGCCAGACAGGCAGCTGTGCGTAACTAATGGTGCGCGGGGAGCGTCGGCTCGAGTGACGGACGTGATTTTAGCACGCGAAGGAGGGCTATGTCTTGGGAAGCACGTTACATCGCAGCATCCATAGTATTTTTTATTAAGTCACGGCATTTTAAATATTAGTTTTAGAACATTTTATTTATTATTATCATCATCGAGAGAAATTGTTTACTTTAAACTAATAATCATTCGGAAAAATACCATACTGTTCATAAATGAAGTCCCAAAAATGTTCGTAATTTTCCAGAGAGTGGATAGTAAAAACTTTAGCCTGAGTGTAACCAAATTTTGATATAATTTAAGTTTTATTTCTTTCAATTCAATTTTTTGACTTCTTTTAAATGTAATATAGTATTATTTAAAAATGTAAATAAATATTACTCCAAAAAATTGCTGGCAATACTGATTCCGATAAAAAAATTAAAAATAACATTTGCACCAAATTTTTATTTCTCGAAGGTCTTATGTTTTTATACCTTTGCCCTTATACCTTTTATTGAGTGTTTGGGGTCATTTGTTGCGGCGCAACTCAGTCTGATAACCCTGGTGCCGGAAGTGAACAGTTGATTTAGTGACCTACGTAATATTCTGACTTAGCTTTAACACAATGTCTTGAAGGTCTACAAATTCTTAGTGACATTGTAAAAGTGTATCTATGCAAAGAAACAACTTACGTTCGTATAAGATAAGGAAAACCTGAAGAAGTAAAAGAGGTCATCTTCGTCAACATACTAGCTTTACTAAGATAGGCGGCTTTCGACGGCTTTCGACGGCTTTGCCGTCATCGTCAGTCTCGCTTCTTTCGGCAAAAGTCGGTCGACCGTGCTGTCGGTCAACAACACCAAATCAGAATTCTCACAATTTAAGGAAAACCTGCAACGAAGAAAGATCTCAAAAGAAAATCGACTGTATTTTAACTATAAGCCCGCGGTTTCCTACATCTGACTCTTGTCACCCAGAGGTAATAGTGTAGCTCTGAAAGTCACAAGTCTATTGGAGCTGATCTCCATTTCCCCCATGGACATTCCAATTCTACCGATTCGATTTCGCAATCGATTATTTTGTTTCAATTCCAGTGCTGGAATCCATTCCACAAGGTCGGAATAGAATCAAATGACTACCTTTAAGTTCGCCTTTGTTATTATGCATTATCGGCTAATGAAATGTATAATTACATTGTATTTTCCAATCTTTTAGAAATAATGGTTGATGGCATCACAAAAAATAACCTTAAAGTAGGTCTTGACTTCATTCAGAGAGTAAGGCAGACTAATATTTTCTAGGAGGGTTTTCGCAGAAGTAATTGTTCTTGAAAGTTTCACCATCTCTTGTCGACATCACTATTTTAAGCACAGAAACACTAAGGTGATGATCAAATATCCACTGATTTTTGTCACTGAATGTACAAATTATCTGATTTTTTCCAAAGGGGGAGGGCACAAAACTATTTATACTAGAAACCCCCCATAAACCTTGTGATATATTTATTTACTTTTGTTGCCCGCGCTGGGCAAGTCATCTGTAAAATAACCTTCCTTTTACAATGATTCTAATATTACTAGCTCTTGATATTATCTACAAATAATTATACAAATATGAAGAGGAATACTTCCTCTGCTATTATTAATATTGTTATTTCTTCCGTTCATGCTCATAAATTCGATCGATGTTAAACATTAATTTATTAATTTTACTTTCAATTTTAATCATGGGTTTCGACCTACAATATTTTACTCCTTACCTGTTTCATGTAGATGCGTAATTCTATCTCCAGCGACTACTCTATCTTCAGCAACTTATCGAAAATTCCTCCCATCTTCGGAGCCATCCGAACCCATCGAAACACGAAGTCTAAATGAATTCATATCTTCGACAATATTAATAAAAAATACAATTATAATTCGATGCTAAAACTTTGCACAATAGGCTATCAGACTAATCATAAGTCCCGCCTCACTATCATTAAATAATACATCAGTTTATGCTGAAAAAGTATTCGCACCGCCCCGGTTGCTTACGTTAGTACGCTGCAATATCTTTCGAGAGACTGATTAATTTAAGCTTTCCAGAGAATCACGCCTTTCAATGCCCTCCCCACACCTTTTGCATGTAATGTGTCGGGGGACGTGTCTCCCGAGATATGTGTCTCCCCATCTGAACAACGTAATGACACCAAGCATGGAATACTGCACTTTGGTTTTTGGTTGCCCTAACAATGTATATTCTTTGATTTCCGAGCTTGCATATAATCCCATTATTACTAATGCCGATTTTAACATTCAAATTAAACCCGGGGTTTCTGGCTTATCACGATACCCTGCAATATCTACATTCGAACTCGTCCATAGGTACAGTAAGTCTTGGCAAGAACAACAAAACACGGAAAGTACGAGATTAACTTTATTCATTGATTGAGGAATGTACAACAACAAAGGAAGGGAACAAATATAACTGATATACAGGACACAAAGCAAGTTTCAAAAGTTTCGAACTACAATAGCATTGTGATTCTTGGCATGTAAAGGTAATTGAATCTTAATATTACTCGTGTTTGTGATTTCGATTAGTTTTTAAATAATTTAATCTACATAGTATTGTGGTCGTTCTTTGTTAATAAAACACCCATTGCTAACCCGTCAAGACACTCATTTCTCAAATCAAACCTGTGGTGTGCTTACGCTCTGATTATATAGACACACACACACAGACACAATTTGTCAGACCGAAAGACTAGATACCTGTTGCTCTATGTATATAGATGTACTGAATCCAAAACTGAAGCCAGAATTGCGCCACCACCCTACCAGTTTTTTTTTTTTTTTATCGCGAAAAACCACCGTGAAATTGTAAATTTTCTTGCGATATAAAAAAAAGTGGAGGTCGGTGGCGCAATTCTGTGTTCGGATTCGGGTTCAACGCATCCGACCTACATACAGAAACATGTGCCAAGTCTTTGGGTCTGACAACTTTGTGTGTGTGTGTGTGTGTGTGTGTTATCTACAGTGGCGTATACTGTGGGCTATCGAGGCTACCGCCGGTAGCCCGAGAAAATTGCGAGAACAAAAATCTGACAAGATATATTAAAAGCAATTACAGATCACATTCTTTTTCAGTGATATACACTTTTCGAAATTCCATATAATCTATTCTGTTGAGATGTGTATTAAATCGCTCTCTCGTCGGCGCAACAGTCCTCTTACGATGCGGCGGCAACGCTGAAGAAACCGCTGGCACTCAGCGACATCCACACAGCGTGCGTTCGTACCGTGACTCACTCCCCCCTCGTACTGGTGAGAAAGGGCCAGCCAAGGGCTCAGGCCGCCGATTTTCCGAGCAGTTTCTTGACACGCTCGGAGCAGTTCGGAGGCAGTGGGCAGTAAACAGAGTAAATTAGATGTGCGCTTTTGTGCACGACACACACGATTGGTGGTGAGTGTACAAATACATAAGAGACTATATTAAGCGTCAAACTTACTACATATTAAGTATATGATAGTGTAAAAGTTAACTACTGTCAGATATTTGGTAAGATATTTTGAAATAATGTGTCAGAAAACTTCGGGAAGTTTGTCTGTTGACAATGAGTGTATTGAACAGCGTTTATTAGAGAAGCCTTTTAATGTTCGTTCGTATAAGGAGAAATTGTAAATGTTGTTAATAATTGTATAATAAAAATAGTACAAACTAGGAAAACTACATAATCGAAGATTAAGTATAGTTATGTAGACAAAGTTTATCTCTAAGGCCAGCGGTAGTCCAAGGCAAGAAAGCAATATGCGCCACTGGCTATCTACTCGCGAAAGGGAAACGGGCGCGGGCGCGCGCGTCGCGAGTAGGCGCTTGCGACGCGCTCGACCACCAACGCGAGTAGCGCCGCCGCGGCGCCGGCCGCCAGCACCAACATCGCCGCCGCTGGCGCGGCGTCGCTCGCCATGGCGCTGCGGAAGGCAGCCCTGGTGGGGCGCGCCGCCGCCGCCATCGCCGCCGCGCCCGCGCGCGCCCCCGGCGACACCACGCGCCGGTACGCTTGCGACAGCAGCCCGTTCTCGCGCAGCTGCAGCACCCTGCACCACCGCACCACGCCACGCCAGGCCGCACTCGCACTCAATTCGAACATAAACAGCGCGCAGCTGCAGCGCCCTGCGCCACCACACCACATGACACCACGCCACATGACACCACATCACATGACACCACATCACATGACACCACGCCACATGACACCAAGCCACATGACACCACATCACATGACACCACACCACGCCACGTGACACTACACCACGCCACGTGACACTACACCACGCCACGTGACACTACACTACATGACACCACACCACGTGACACCACACCACATGACACCACACCGCGCCACACCACACCACATGACACCACACCACATTACACCACACCATATGACACCACACCATGTGACACCACACCACGTGACACCACACCACACCACACCGCGCCACACCACACCACACCACACCACACCACACCACGCCACGCCACACTCAGGACGAACGTAAACAGCGCGCAGCTGCAGCACCCTGCTCCACCACACCACACGCCACTGCGCCACCACGCCTTCCCACACTCAATAAGAATCCAAACAGCACTTCCTCGCACAGATGCAACACCCTATGCCACCAATTCACACCATGTCGTACTTGATTCAATACATGCCCAAACAGCTCCTTAACGCGCTGCTTAATTACCCTGCGCAACCACATCAAGCCACACTAGTCTCTTCTCCAAACAACCTGTTTCCACGCAACAGCAGTGCCGCGCCTCAGCGCCATCACATCTTGCTACGCCGCGCCGCACTGAACATCTGTCTAAACAGGTTCGTTTCGCGTTGGCACACCTCGCGCCATCACACTCAATGCCGGAGCTAGACAATTTTGGGTCCAGCCCCCACCCTCTCCCTCCCGAAAAATTAAAAATGTGAAAGTTTATCAAGAAACTATATGAGTAATTTTATTTATTTTTTAAAAATTATTTTACGTCAAAAACAGTTAAAACTGCGTATGACGTGCTATGGGGAGAACTGAATTGTGTGCACATTTTCAAAATTCTGTGATCCCTGCACTAAGTCATATACTACTTAAATTTTGAAAAGAAAAAAAAAACTCCCATGTAATAAAATATATTTTCAAGGATAAATACGCAATAAATTTTGGCTCTTATTCATGTTGTCCTTCGTTTTTTTTTTTTTTTTTTTTTTTGACTTGCGAAACATTGATTTATTTATTTTATTATTATTTCAACAAATAACAAAAATTACAATGTTTAAGTTACTAAAAGGTTTTGAAATTATATTTTAAATAATACTTTGAAGTAAAAGTATTGTAAAATTTTCAGAATTGTCTGAAATTTCATGGAGTTCTTCCTTATAAGTAACTAGCAAAATGCCTGGCGTTGCCTGGGCTTTCTTCATTTTCAATCCTTGCGAATGAGGGAAAATATCAATTTTGTATAAACCACTGTGTTTAATATTATTATTGTTAACGTAATTGGTTCAAATTTTAATAAAATCCTGTTATTTTCTTTCATTTTATTTTCGCACATTGCTATTAGATGAAAATTTTCTAATCTTATGCATATTTACTGACCTCTAACGAATAAATTAGGTACCGTTTTTGCTGCAGCACTACTAGGCTCTGGCGGAATATATTAGGAACCACGTTCTCTAAGCGAGAGGCGAAAAATGGTTGCGGTGCATCTACAAACATATTATTTAAATTATTTGTTTTCCGCATTTGAATTGTGTTAGTCTTTACCAAACTTTGCAAGGTCACTGCGACAATCCTGAAGAAGAGCCTGTAAAAATTTCATATCTATTCATAATCTACTTTTTGTGGTATCGATGTCGGTTACGCGTCGTTTAATTCACTTTTATTAGTGACTATAAATACCTATTTCAGGTAAAAAATTAGTTGAAAAATTTAATGAAATTTCAGATTAATGTACCGCAACTTAAAAAATTACGATAATGATTTGCTCGAGTTCTTGTTTGTTTTTCAATTTTTACTATTTTTTCCCATCAGCCCCATCATCGGGACGCTTGACTTGCGGGGCCCCAGGCGTTCGCCCATTGTCTAATGGTCACACCACACTGACCGCACGCAGCTCAGGTCATTTTAAAAGAACATTAAAAGATTTCCTATTTGCAAAATGCCCATACAACCTAAAAGAACTAATGTAAAAAGTATGTAAAATTATGATAATTGTATTTTAACTTTTATACCTAACAATATTGTATTAATTGTATTGTATTAAAATGTCTGTTGACAGGACATTGCTTGATGCATTTTATATTTGTAAATGTCCATGAGCAATAAATAAATAAATAAACATAGGCAGGAAAATGACAGTAGTTAATAGAACACATCTTAAGATAGTAGTTAATAGATCACAACATAAGTTCATTAAAGTTTGAAACTGGAATATTTTTTTTATCATTTGGTCGTTTCAATTGCTCCTATGTACAGAAAGTTTCAACACCAGGCTTAGCAACTGATTTGGAAGGTACGCATCTGAAGATACTGTGATCACGGAATAATATTTGTCCAAAGTTTAATAACCGATTGGCAGTTTTGTTTGGCCTTGTGTATATTGGCGTGCGTGTACCCAAAACAACTAATTTCGATGAGACCGAATTAGAGAGAAACGCTCCATAAAATAATTTTACTTTACAAAGAGCGCTTCTTACTCAGTGAAACCAAAGCTCACATAATCAAGAAGGATACTTTACAAAAGCTGTTGTAGCGGAGGACTGAATAAGTTAATCAAGAGGTGGTTACACGGAGTTATGTCATATTCATATCGCTGCGTTCCGGCCAACCATCACTTCTTGCAAAAAGTTGTAGCTCTTTTCATCTGAATCTCACTTACGGCTCCCACAGACCGGCGCGGAACATTCGCAGCGGATGCGGCGCGGAAAGTTCCGCGCTAAACGCGGTGGCAGAATTTACGGGACCGTTCACACCGGTGCGTCAATAATGAGTCAGGGTTTGGTGAATTTTCACCCGATAAAGAAGAGGCGCTCACTTCTGTTCACGCAGGGGATAGATTTGCCGAGTTACTCGTATTACGTTTTCTGAGCAGATGCGGTATGGTAGTTTTTCCTTCTTTCTTTACGATTTTCCCTCAGCTTGTTAATATCTCTTTAGAAAACGTACAAAAGGGGTCCATGATTTTGACCTAAAAAACAATCATGAATTTAACAATCATGAAGCTATCTCACCTGAAGAACAACTTATTGAACTCAAATGTATTCAAATCGAAGTTAAATGTTATTTAGAATTGATTACATTACTGAACATGATTAGAAGTATTTTTATTCTGACAGTTCTGTAGTGTCAGAGTCACTGGCGAGCTGAAAATATTCGAGTTTTGTCGAGACTTTGCCTTGGTTTCCACAGCAAAACTGGAACGGCAGCGGAAAAAGTGCGACCCGACCGTGAATGGAAATCCGTAGCGAATAAAACGCTGCCAATCCGCTGCCGCGCAGGTCTGAACGTGCTCATAAGGCAACACGTGACGCGAAACTTCCGCTGTGGCCAATCCGCGTAGGCTGCGGATCTTCCGCGTCGGTCTGTGGGAGCCTTAACACATTCTGCTGCATCTGAGTGATAGTTTCGGCTACTGACCTGTGCGCCAAGAGCTCCGAGTAGGGGCAGTTGAGGCGCATGACGCCAGACAGCGTCTCCACGATGCTGTCCTGAGGGATGGCCGCCAGCAGGCAAGGCAGCCGCTGCTGCATGCCCTACCAACGCCACACCAAGGGTTCAAGCAAATATGTCGTCGCTAAATTGTTCCCCACTTTGAGAACAATGAAATAGTCGCAACCACGCCAGATTTACAAACTGAACAACGCATGCTCGTCCAGCGAGGCTTGCCCGTAGATTACTAGCTCCGCTGGTAGAACACTAGTTCTTAAAATGACAAGTGTTGATAGGAAGTAGCTATTCTAACGTCAATTGGAAGCGTCGATGGGAAAGTACGAATCTGCCAAACCACGCCACACAAGTAGCCAATAATGAACGATATGAATGCGTTCTCATATGTTTATTCTTGATTAATGTTTAAAGAAGCGTGGGTGTTGTCTTACTCTTCACCATATTACACTACCGGGTTTCCTAAAAGAAAGTTGTAAAAAAATGAAAAAAGTTCATTTTAATATTCATACTGAATTCTGCGTTAAATTTGTTGTCATTTTTGTTCATAGAATCACGTACAGCACATAAATTTCATTATTGAAATTCTACGTTTTGAATCTCGACCTTCAAAATTATTCCTTTGGAGTCTCAATGTCTTGAAATATATTGATAACTCGAACTTCTGAAGATTCGAGAAATAGCGAGATTTTATTGTAACGTACGGATTGACTCGTACGATTGTGGTCTATGGTACGTTCCAAACTTCTAGGCCATGTAGAAGGATCCATGATCATAACTTTTTACAAATGAATGTGTGGTGGGAAAATTCATATAACGATATTACACACATGTGTTAAGTAGTTCATCATGCGCTGGTATTCGTCAGGTATACCAATTCTCTCTGAGTGGATCAGAACGTGATCAGGTTTTGGTACTAGAGGAGTTGCTTACCGACCAAGGGCAAATGTGACATGTGTAACTTCGTTGTTTGAAAATTACCACCAGAAATGCTTATTGGCCAAAAGTGATAATAGTTGTAATGACTTACAAGTTTGTAACACTTATTCTGAAACACAGGTATTCGCATAAGAAAAACGTGATAATCGTTGACTCCTAAATGCCCTAGAAGTTTGTAACATTTATTCTGAAACTTAGGTACATGCATTTTTCCTCAAACAAACTTATCTTGATCAGAAAATGAGATACTATCCAATTAGTCGTGGAATCTTCTGGAAGTGTGTCCCGGAGCCCCGATTGTGCATCATTAGACCTCGGATTTAAGGACAACTGCCTATTTAGTCCCTTCAGAAGATTGTGGAAAATAATTGCAGATGTTTACGAATGATGAACAAATAGATCTACTGAAAGCACCTAATATTGCCTAAAATGTCCTAAAACGACGGTTGATTCCTATTTTAATACTTTTTTGTCTAAATCTGCCTAAATGAAGTAATTTTCATGAATTATCATTTATTAGTTACTCATAAAAAAATGTTTTACCGAAACACAAAAACTTTCCCAAATTTCCAGAAACGTGAATACGAATCGAACGTGAATATGAATCAGAAACGTCGAATGCGCACCGAAATCTCTCACCCGACACACCGAACATGAGGAGCTCTACAAGTAAATGTAAAAACGATGTTTCACTCTCGTCTCCGATTAGCACGCACTTCTTAGGCAATTTCACTCATTCCCGGTACAACTGCGTTGTCAGGTTGAGAATGAAAAGTGTGAAAGAATTAATGAAATGACAAGAAATGGAACTGAATAAAATAATATTCTTATAGTCACAGTTAAAATACTTGACTTCCCTGAAAAATAAAAAGTCCCTAATTTAATCCTTTTGTGATCCGTTTTAGATGTCAGAAACATAACTTTTCTTGTCTAATACTTTTGAAATGTCTGATTTAATTATATCGTAATTTATTTTAAGTTCTTAAAACGTCACTTTTCGTGCCTAATTTCATAATCTTCTTACCCATTTTAGGTGCCTAAATCATCACTTTCTCATGCCTAAAATTTCGAGGTCTAATTACAATTCGTTGTGGCGCGCGTGTGTGTTTGTTTTGTTAGCTATTTTAAGTGCAAAATTATGGTACATGCCTAATATTCCGAGGTCTAATCCTAATTGGTTGCGTGTGCGTGTGCGTGGGCGCGTGGGCACCTTGGCGGCGATGAGCGAGACCATGTGGGCGCGTCTTGGCTGGCGGTCGCGGCACACGGCCGCCAGCCCGTGCAGCGAGGAGCGCGGCAGCGACGCCTCGCGGCCGCGCACGAAGCGCCGGTACAGCGCCTGCAGCGTCGCGTCCCGCGACTCCTGCGCACGCGCGCCGCCGCCGCGGATTAGTGATGGCGAAATGCATTTCAGTATTGTTATTATGAAATTATTAATATTAAGAGTAAAAATGAGGAACTGTACGTACATCTATTAAAATTATGCTACTTCTCTGGATATTTATTTGGATAGCGAAAAAGGGTCCAAATCAACTTTTTTTCCTTGAGGGCGCACAGCCACTTGGACTGCCTTCAGACCCAACAACGCGACATCTAATAGCTCTTCCAAACACCTAGCTCTTTCAGCCGAGGATTCTGAGTAGGGCGCTTCGCCCCCCCTAAAAGTTAGCAGTTCTGAAGTTGGTTGGATGAAAAGTTATACTCCAGGACTAGTCCCTGCTCAGTTTTCCCTGTATGTATGTGTGTGCGTGGTGTGGAGATGATTCGTAAGAATCCATAACGCCCGAGATTCCCGCCCACATCCTCACTACAACCTCTCCATTGATGACGTGTGTACCACCGAGAAACTCAGGAAACCGAGATGTTTTTTCTAAATATTTACGCGAGCCTAGACGTCCAGCCCTGCGGGGCGCCACTCTATATTAGACTTCCATATGATACCTCAGCCCTCAAGTCTTTACAACGATACTAGTAATGAATGGTTTTGAAGGATGATGGAGGAATGATGTTGGGGCAATAGTGAAACGAGGAATCGGGAGAACCCCGAGGAAAACTGCAGAGAACCCATTTTATTCGCCACAATCGACCCAGATCTGAAAGCCGATGACGAGAGGTTGAATATGTAGGGATCTGACTGTTGTGACCGCCCGCACGCTTTCATAAGTCCCGCCACTGAGCCTTGTAATGGCGGGAAGCGCGCGGGCCGTCACGCCAGAATGGACGGACGGAGACTCGCCGCCATCCTCGGCGGCAGGCCCAGCCGGCGAGCCGCGAGCCCCATGGGCTATTTAGCGGGCCTCCTCACAGCGAGAGGCAGTCCGGAACCGTGGCAAAGGAGCGCACACGGTAGCAGCAAGAGGCAAGGGGCGGTAAGCCTACTCCCCCCCCCCACTTATCTACGCCGTAGGGAGACGGCGTGACGCCCGGCCTGGTGGAGGCGCGGGCCTGGAGAGTCTGGATCCGGAGCGCACACGGGAGCAGGACCGTGGCGGAGGGAAGCACACGGAAGCAGGTCCGTGGCTGCGGAGTGCACACGGGAGCAGGACCGTGGCAGGGGAACGCACACGGGAGATGGACCGTGGTGGAGGCAAGCAAGACGGGACGACAGCCGAGAAGACAGTCTTGCAATGTTAGCGGTTGGACCACTATTGTAAAGAGATAAATAAATTGTTATCGTTGACGCGTGCCTTTCTTTTTGTGCACATAACACTGACCGCTCCATCACGGTTCATCCAACGATAATAGCAGCGCGCTCACCATGAGCTGCGTAAGCTGCCCCGAGTGCGCGGTGACGGAGAAGCGGTAGCCGCCGTGCTGCAGCAGCCCGCGCCAGTCGCGGAACGGCAGCGAAGACTCCGCGAACGCCAGCGTCGCCACCAGGTGCGCGCCGTACGCCGCCAGCAGCACCGCCGCCAGCAGCGCCGCGCTCACCTCCGCCAGCCGCCCCGCCGCCTCCACCGCCCCCGACGCCGTCACCGACCTGGCGCGGCCGCCGCTCGAGCGTCGGCCAACCCTGACCCCGCCGCCGCCGCCGCTCTCGTCGCTGGGTGGGCCTAGTGACGAATGGACCAACGGGAATGAGTGCTCTTGGCTGTCCGGGTGACGCCCAGTCCAAGGTTGTGATGCCGACGTTTTCACCATCTCGTCGTGGCATTCCTCAGGGCTTGTCTGCTTTGCCCTGACATATCAGCCCTGAGGAAGTCCAACGATAAGATGGTCGAAAGGTCAGCATCACAGCCTTCAAGGTCGTGGCCTTCCTCAGGGCTGGTTTGTCAGGGCAGGACAGATCAACCGTGAGGAAGACTACTACACCAGTCAAATAAGAGAAGTCTCGGAGTTTTGAAACTTGGAATGATTGTTTGTTGCTACCTACCGCATATTATAGGGGGAGCCGGAGGTGGAGGGGGTCGCGTTTAAAGATGTTTTTTTCTACGTTTTTTGCATTTTCCTCCATAACTATCAATCCTACCGAAACTTGTGCTCTCTATAACAATTCAAGTAAATTAAATTTCCTACAAAACAGTTTCTATAAGTTTTTGTCGTAAAATTAATCATTTCAAAGCTCGAAAACTTCTTTCTTGTATTTACAACAAGCACCTTCCTTAGTTACTTCGCTTATACGTAAAAAATATGTTATATGTCCGATGCGCCGAATGAATTTTTTTCAATATTTATCAACAATTTACATTTTATAAAATGTTTTTCAAATTCTTTTGAGTATCCGAGGTTGTTGAATTCACAATTACCTCGGATACGAAAACCGATAATCTATATTTTATTTGATAAGGATCTAGTATGTGTCCCAGACTTGGACCCTGCTTTTATTTATTATCCACCTCTGGGGGAAAGAGAGACATGCGGCAATCATGACGTATTCCCATCCCGGAACCTAGCTTACTTGGCCTGCCAGTGCTCTTTTCTTCACTCAGCTATAATAACTGAGGCGATTTGTATTAGAAAGCTATACATCTTCATTTTCCTCTCCCCGGGAATCAAACCTGGGACTGGCTCACAGAAAGCTAGTACGTTGCCTTTGAGTCACTCCAGATGCATACGTCTGCATTCAATTCAATTCATGCCTTATTTTACGTAGCGAGACTCAGGCCGTCAGGCCCGCTCTTACCGTCTGACCATAAAGGCCATCAGCCCTGCTCTTGCCGTCTGACCCACTGTGACAGCAAATTTCGCTGCGCTCCTTTCATCATCTAGCGGAGAAAGAAGGTATCGTTCAGGCAACGAAACTGGCGATTTGAATTCAGCTCAAAGGCTTCTTTTAGGCTTGAACCCTTTGACATCCAATAAATCTACAACATGGGACAGCCGACTTTTCTTCCTCTCCGAAGGAAGACGTACTATGTATTTTTTTCGCCCTTAAAAATCCACAGCATCGTTCCGGTTTGCATCCTCCAGCTTGGGTATAACAACCCGATACGATAACCGTTACACTACCGAAGCCGCAGAATGGGTTAAAATAGTGAACGTTCTGTGACGTGTCGGAGGGCGGGCGGGGAGCGCACCCTGCATGCAGAAGAGGCCCGCGACGACGAAGAGCGCGTGGGCGAAGGCGCGCAGCGGCGGGCGCCCGGGGCGGTGGTCGCGGGCGGCGGCCACGGCCGAGGCCAGCCCCGCGCACGCCCCCGCGCCCGCCAGCGCCGCCCCCGCCGCCGCCCACAGCCGCCCGGAGAAGGGCGTCGCCGCGCCCCGCCACTGCGGCTCCCCGCTGCCGCGCTCGCCCGCGCGGATGAACGCCATCATCCTGCGCAATCGCGCGCGGACACCTCTGTTAAACGGCCGCTCACTCCTCAGCGGCGAGCCGCTCTGCACAGATGAACACCTGTGTTAAGGCTAAATGTACCGACACTAGTTCCATTTGTCGCCACCACGTGGCAGCACCAAAATAAGCAAAATTTACTAGACCGATAACGTCTGAACAACTTGTTCAGACGAATGATTTCTCATAGTTTCGGGAAGAAATTAAAAAATGTGGGCTTATAGCGCGATGACGACGTGCTTCCTGAATCCAACGCCGTGTCAATCATGCAAATCGGATGAATAGGAGCGGCGTAAAGTGAAATTTCGAAAAAACTACCTGACCCCCCTTCCCCCCTCCCCCCTTCCCGCAGTGAACTTGGAGTGAGCATTCGCAACGATATTTGAGAACCACTGTCCCAGTGCCATATCGGATTTGGAAATCCCGGAACCCCTGCCCCACGGTCACTTTAGCCTAGCCCTTCGCGGCGGGCGCTGAAAGAACGCCCGCCGGTGCCTAGAGGTTCTCACACAGTAACAACCTGCTCCATGGTTTCACAATGGGCAAACTGAATCAGACCTGTAGAGATATTTCAAGATTTTCACCGTGAAATATAAAGATGGAGTCTCACAATTGTTATAAATCTTGGAAACTCAGTCATCGAAGTGAAGATTCGAAGGATTATATAGTACGAGTATATACACTTTACCTTCGATTCCTCTCCATTCGCGTGATTGTGATTATTATTATTATTATTATTATTATTATTATTATTATTATTATTATTATTATTATTATTATTATTATTATTATTATTTTATAATAATAATAATAATAATAATAATAATAATAATAATAATAATAATAATAATAATAATAATAAAGTCCTAATGTTTCGTTCTTTTCAAGTATTATAGGATAAAAGTCAGAGAACTCAGCAGGGTATTCCAGCGTAGACCAAGACAAGATAAAGAAAAGTTTCTTCAAGAAATGTAGCACGTCATACGTAGTTTTTAACTGTTTTTTGACGCTAAATAAATAAATAAATAAATAAAAAGAAAAATGCAAAGAAGTGGAAGAACATAACAACAAAAGGAGACCTAAAGAAATGTTCCGGGTCATTCGAAATATGACCAGGGAGTGTAAACTGGCTATGAGGAATAGGCAGGGACCGAAAAGGTATTAGATACCGGTAAAATACCGGTATTTTACATACCTTTTTCAAATACCTATGTTCTTTTATACCGGTAAAATACCTCTATAGGACGTCTATAACGGTATGGACGTCCATAAAGGTTATAAGGGTATTATACCTGTATTTTCAATGAAAAACAATAGCTTACCATCCATAAATGTCGACTAAATAAGTTATTTTAGTTAATAATATCTCACAAAATGTTTATTAAACTAATATACTTTTATAATTGTTATTTATTGTTTGAATTATTATCTTGTTCATATATAACACTCGGTTACTAATAATTAACGAAACGCGAATGATTCCACTAATTCTTGTATAGTAAATATAATCTCCACTTCGTCACTGCACAATGTTCTCGTCCACTGAAAACTGCTCACCGCCCTCTTCCTACGCTTGGGCATATCGAATTGCCCTAGTGTAGCACGCAGCCCGCCGAAGAACGCGGCGAGATGTCTGCAGAGGTCAGAAAAGTCACGTTATCAGAACAGCAGTGTGCCAGAGGTGCGACCCTGCTTCCAGCTCAGAAGGGTGACTACACTTGAGCGCGTGCCCTGGCGGCGCTGGGCTTGGATAGAAAGGAGCGCGAAATGAGGAGCAAACATTCAAAACGTGACATGTCCACTTTACTCCTTTTCGAGAAAACGCAAAAATGTTATGTCATCAAAATTATGCAGATGTTTTATTTATACTAAATTCTGAATTATGTAATAATGATAGCTAAATATATTATTAATATAAAATTTAAATATTCTATGAACTTACATTTAAAGAAAACAACATTTATGTCAACTGGTAAAAAAGGAAGCCTGAACATCAACGGAGAAGTGATATACATGGCAGGTGAAGTTAAATACTTATGAATTACAATAACAAATTCTGGATACTGTACAGAAAAACTAAAGAGAGGAATAATTTTAGAATTTTTTTAAATTTATTTTACGTCAAAAAAACAGTTAAAAACTGCGTATGACGTGCTATGGGGAAAAGTGAATTGTGTGCACATTTTCAAAATTCTGTGATCCCTACACTAAGTCATATACTACTTAAATTTTGAATTTTTGAAAGGGAGAAAAACAAAACAAAAAACTCCCATGTAATAAAATCTATTTTCAAGGATAAACAAGCAAAAAATTTTGAATTTTGAAAGGGAGAAAAAAAAACAAAAAAACTCCCATGTAAAAAAATCTATTTTCAAGGGTAAATAAGCAATAAATTTTGAATTTTTGCAAGGGAGAAAAAACAACAAAAAAAACTCCCATGTAATAAAATCTATTTTCAAAGATAAATAAGCAATAAATTTTGGCTCTTATTACTTCCTGCCGCGACAACATGGAAACGATAATTTATTTGAATAATTGTATTTCCCACTGAATTCTAGAAGACGTGCACAGAAAATGAAGTTACATTTATGTCCAGAAGCAAAACAAGGGGCCATCTCAGTACTTGCTCAATGGATCAGGGAACTGGACGAAAAACCTGATCGAGATGGCGGTCATTGACCCGGAAGCTGTAGTACAATAGTTGTTACAGGTTGTTTATACTTATTTATACAGTCCAAATGGTAAATAATACATTATGTATCATTGTTAAAATTAATGTTACTTTTCTTGTGATGCTCAGTATAGTCTCTAATTGTATAGAAACAGTTATGCAGCAGAAACGATTTCACTTGGGATTTAAACTTTTCTATTGAATTTAATCGTTTAATGTCATCTGGCAAAGTGTTGTAAAATAATGTACATGTATTGTATGTGAATTTTTTGTAATGAGCTGTTGATACTGTCACCTGATGAATATGATTTCTACGTCGAGTGTTATAGTAATAGACTTCGGCATTTTCTGAAAAATATTCCCGCCCTTGAGCAAGTCATTTTTTACAAAAACCACTGATTCGTAAATAAAAAGACACGGTAATGGTAGAATTCCTAGATTAATGAAGAGAGGCTTACATGAATCACGTGGGTGGGATTTGGTTATTATTCGTACAATTCGTTTTTGTAATCTAAAAGTCTGGGAACTATAAGATGTATTTCCCCAGAATATTATGCCATATCTCAGGCGGGAATGAACATTCGCGAAATATACACAACGAGCAGTATGAAGGCTGACTGAATTTGCAAGAATTCTGAACGCGTAGCATAATGAACTTAATTTTGTGTTCAATTCATTTAAATGGACGTTCCATTTAAGGTTTGACTGAATTGAGAGACCTAAAAATTTTGTTGCCTTAACATCAGTCAATGGTACACTGTTCATTTTCAATGGAGCACAGAAGAGTTTATTTGATATGGAAAACTGCATTAAAACCGTTTTCTTTTCGTTTACTATTAATTTGTTATTTCGGAACCAATTTGAAACATCTGATATTGTACTATTTACGGTTTCTTTATTGCAAAGGATGTTCGTATCATCCGCAAAGAGAACCGTTCTTCCGTTTCGAATCGTCGAGGGCATATCGTTTACGTAAAGTAGGAACAGAATAGGGCCTAAAATCGATCCTTGAGGAACTCCACATGCAATGGGCAAAGAGTCGGAAAGGTGCGTACGTAATGTTCCATCATTCCAGAAAGGTATTTCAACTCTCTGAGATCGTTGTTTAAGGTACGAACATAACCAATCTAGAGCAATACCACGGATTCCATATGAAGGTAATTTGGAAAGTAAAATGTCATGATCAATGACGTCAAAAGCTTTTGAGAGATCTAAAAATAATCCAATAGGTGCCTTGTTTTGATCCAATGATGAGGCGACATCTTTAAGAAAAGAAAATATAGCTGTTTCCGTTGATTTTGATTTTCTAAATCCATGTTGGCAATCTGAAAGCGCGTCGTGTTTAGTGAGAAAGGTTTCCATTCGTACGTAAAAAAGTCTCTCTAATATTTTTGAAAAAACTGATAGAAGAGAAATGGGCCGATAATTTTGAATTTCATTTTTGTTGCCTTTTTTGAAAAGCGGCTTAATTTTAGCTGTTTTGAAAATATCTGGAAACGTTCCAGTGCATAAAGATGCATTAAATATGTGAGTTAACGGGTGTATAATGGCATACGCACAAGTCTTTAACAAAGAATCCGGGAATTCATCTAAACCGGACGAATATTTATTTTTTAGTTTACCGATTATTTTGAGAATTTCATAGGAAGAAGTTTCGGAAACGAACATTGTGTCTAAAATTTTGGGTGAACTGTCTGTTTTTGAATTTTGTGGCTGAAGACCCTTAGTGAGATCGGCAGCAATTCTCGAAAAGTATTGGTTAAAGAGATTAGCCACTGTTGCCGGATCGTTCACATTTATATCGTTATATTTTAAAACAACATTCTCTACGGGTTTTCTAGTTGATTTGGTAGTATTGTTTATTATATTCCACATTGCTTTTGTTTTATTATTTGAGTTCAAAATATCCTGATCGTTTTTCATGATTTTAGCCTGCCTTATGACTTTTCGTAACAATGTTTTGTATTTTTTAAAGTAGATAAGGAAATCTTGAGATACGTCATGACGTTTAGAAATAAAGTAGAGAGTACGTTTATTTTTACACGATGTTCTAATTCCTTTTGTGATCCAAGTATTACTTTTTCGTGAAATGTTTAATTTTCTCTTTTTAATAGGAAAGCATGCGTTAAAGAGAAATGAAAGCTTTGAGAAAAATAAATTATATTTTTCATTTGTGTCAATAGCGTTATAAACTGCCTCCCATGATTCTTTCAGCAAGTAGTCCGTAAATAACTTTATGTTAACTGTAGTAAATGCTCTGCACATGCGTGTTTTATTTATTGTGTCAGTATTCATGTTATTAGTAATTGTAAGAATTTGTGCATCGTGGTCACTGTAACCTAGATTATTCGTTATTATTTCATATCTAGTTGTGGTTTTGTTAATTATAATTTGATCTATTGCTGTTTGTGATTTAAGAGTATTCCGTGTAGGTACGTTCACTGTAATATCTAAATTAAAAGAATGAATTAAATTGAGAAACTGCTCTTTTTCGTGGGATTCGCTCAGAAAATCAATATTGAAATCTCCACATACAACAATGGATTTAAAAGAGAGATTACTAATTTTGTTCAGAGTTATCTCTAGATTTTCTACGAAATTGAAATAATCTAAAGCTTGCTTTGTTGGAGGTCTGTAGATGCAAAGTAAAATAATTTTGAGCGTAGTAAGATGTACAACTGTTATTTCAAAAACTTTTTCAACTGCATATAAATTGAATTCTGACAAGAAGGTAGAATCAATATTATTTCTTACATAAATACACGAACCTCCGTAAGCAGGGCCTTTATTTGATTCCCTTGCTCTACAATAAGATCCTGCAAGGTAAAAACTAGGAATTTGGAGTGTGTTTAGATCATTATGAGATAACCAATGTTCTGTAAAGCAAAGAACATCTATTTGACTGAGATCACACTCTAATGCTGCCTCGATAAATTCAATTTTATTTGAAAGAGATTGCACATTATGATGCATTATTTGAATATTTTTCATGTACCTACACGGATGCTTTTCTGCTGCATCTGACTCTAGTTGCTATTTATTTATCTCATTTTTACCTCGAGTGCGTGGTCGAAGGAAGTATCGTGTCCCAGCAGTGTTAGGAGGTGAGGAAGGAGGGGTTACAGATGTAGGGGAATGAATAATGGGAGAGGTAGTACAAGGATTAGGTTCAGGGGATAAGGTAATTGGGTCCAAAGGGGTTCCGGAGGATGGAAGAGAACTAGGAGATGTAGGTGGGGATGAATCTTGGATAGGATACTGCTGAGGTGTAAGGATGTGTTTAGCAAGTTCGCTACCGAGTGCATGTTTTCCGACAAGGTTCAAGTGAAGACCATGCCGGGTGAAGTGTTTTTCTGAGAGAAAGTTAAGCTCAAATAATTTAACATGTGTGCCTCTCAGATGCAGTTTTAATTTGTTGTTTGCGTGTCTAATTTCTTTGCACAGTGTTGGTTTGTTGTACCAGAAGGGCAGAGTCGAGATTACAATGTTCGTGTTTTGGGCGGCACGTTGTAGTTTGTCAACATGTTGCTCAGGTGTAAAGTGACCACCCAAATTGATGTCATTCTGCCCTCCTATGATGATGACTGTATCCCGTTTGGTGAGAGTTTTTGTGTGGGTGTCCAATTCACTGATCACGTCGGCAAACCTCCCGTTAGGTTTAAACACACACATGACAGAGAACACAGAAAAAGACAGAACACACAGAAAAAGAAGTGGAAAGAAAAATACACAAATTCATAAAATATGCAGGCATATCAAGTTATTGATTTCTACAATTTTAGGTCCCGGAACGCGCTCAAAATGATTTATTAATTTAATAGAAATAATTATATATTTATAATATAATGTAATAATTATCAGCGAGATACAGGAACGCCGTTCCGTCGTGTTCCGTCAAAAATAAAGCCTTGCGTAAGACCAAAATCCAAATAATCGAGAAAATGGTATTTCTAATCCTGTTGTGTGGGTGTAAAAGCTGAACATTGAGATAGGCCGAAAAAAGGAAGATGCTTTTGAAGTATGGACACGGAAGAAAATATTACGTACAATGGGAGGGCAAAAAGATAAATGCCGAAATTTTGAAAAGAAAACATAACTTTCTCTAAAAGCCAAAGCCAAAAAATGGAAAATAAAATATTTTTGACATACTATGAGTCAAACAAAATCTCTAGAAAAAGATATTATGCTTGGAATGATAGAATGAAGCGGAAGAAAAGGGTGTAAGTGGCACAATTGAATAACTAATACACAATATCACAAACAAAAGGAAAAAGGCAGTTCGAGTCCGAGTGAGCAATGAACAAATTGCTAGCATCCTATTGCTGTGTATATCCAGATAGGTCTAACAAGGGATGGCTTGCGATCTATGTTCTAGTACTATTTCTCTGCGCGTTCAGACCCGCGAAGAATTGGGACCTGCAGATGAAAGGAGAGATGCTCACAGCCGCTGCTTGACCGGGACTGGAGCCGACAAATAGACATCATCGCACTGAACAGTGTGTTTGATACCCGCAGTCTTTCATGCGTACATTCTGCCATTATTAGGGAAGAACTCGCTGAATTATCGGCGCGTCCCCTCCCAGTTTCGGATAGCAAGAAAAGCGAAGGAATGATGCTGAAGTAATACAAATGCAAATATCAATGTTCAAAATTAAAACATCTTTAAAAAACCTGGTTTAGAAACATCGATCAAGTTCGTGCGGAAGATAATTTGTTTTGACAGTGGCCGTGATTGTTAATTTATAATTACGATTTAGACAAAACGGCAAAAGAAAGTTTTCAGGCTTAGTTTCGCTGTTATTCTTTTTACTATCGCCCAGGGTCATCTTATGGAGTCACAACTTCCTCAAATGGGTACAGGAAGGTGGGCGAGAGACCTTACACCTAGAGTGCTTGCGTTGGCCGCCTCTCTGCGTACGGTAGGACATACGTAGGAAATGCCAGAAAAATGGGGTCATTTCTTGGGCTGAAGATAGTCTACTGGATGAGGATGTTACAATCACCGTTCGCTTTATTCGAACACATGTATTGACAGTGGTATAATGCAATATTATTTAATATTTTAACTTTTTTATAAAATTGTGATTATCGGTTCTTTTCATTCACAACAACTCATCAAGCACATCGATAATAAATATCAGGTTTTATAAATGTTTCATTTTTTTACGAAATATGTTCATGTGTCCATACAAAATCTATGTTTTGAAAATATCAACATCAATGTTGCATCCCTATTCTCGACACCTAGATGAGGATCGCCGATTTAATACGTTTGCATTCCGATTCCCTAATATGAGGTTTATCAGTGACTGGTATGCTACGTTTTACTAGTAGCATATAAATCTTATAAATTGAATTGCTACCCGATTAAATATTACTGATAAGCGTGTACGATGTTTAGAAAAATGGTATCTTAATGTAGAAATGTAAAAGTTGTCGAACTTTATAACAAAACATAATTTATCCCCCTCATAGACGGATATTCCTCTTCTAGTGTGGTGTTCCTGTCTAAGGGTTTAAGTTGTATTGCTTTCATGACAATTTAATGCATTAAAAAATACATACATATGTCACAATACAATGATTTACACTACATCCTTTTACATTATCATTTACGTAGTTTGTATCAAAATGACGCACCGGGAATTACTTTTTCCAATCTTCAAGTTTATACAAATATAACAGAATCATTTTATATCAATATAACTTACTAAGTAAGCTGGGACATGTCACGATTCTTAATATTAGATTTTAATGTTTGTTACAGTGTTGGATTCAGGATGCATCTCGCCTGCGCGCTATTTTACCACTTCTTCAATTTTGTCCGAAAGTACGAAAACAGTTTTAAAATTTTACTTGGGAAAACAGATTCATCAGGTGAAGTCTATCAAGGAGACAAACGCCGTTTTGAGATCAAAAAAGTCGAGTCGCAGGATAAAAGAGCTCTTGCGTAATTTCGGCTCATTCTTTCTGGTAGTGGAATGATAACGGAAGATCTTAGAAGTAAAATGTATGTAAAATAAGATGTTAGGACATGGAATATTGGTGATATCTACACAATTAGTTCAATTTTCTTTTTGAAATCAGTTTCCAATTCGGAATTGATATTTTGAGTAGTGCCTCAAATAACTTTTTGATGGTATTCGAAAGAAGACGGAAATATGTGAACAAGATATATAGTTTTATACGACTATTACAGATGATATGAGACCGTTTGGTTGTGTTTTAGCATCACTAGTTTGATAAGTGGAGAAAAATATATTGAGATTGAAAGGGACGAAAAAGGACGAACCGACTGCCCGGCTTGCCTGCCTGAGAGCACGGCCTCCTCCCGTGCCGCCCTCCTCTTGAGGCCGCCGGGTTTGGCCGTTCGGCCGCGTCGAGGGAGCCTCCAAAAGGGTCGGGTGACGCAAGCGCGAAGCGGGGAAGGGGGGTGGTAGTTTTTCCGAAATTTCACTTTACGCCGCTCCTATTCATCCGATTTGCATGATTGATACGGCGTTGGATTCAGGAAGCACGTCGTCATCGCGCTATAAGCCCACATTTTTTAATTTCTTCCCGGAACTATGAGAAATCATTTTAAATGTTTTTTTGGAAATATTTTTTGAAAAAAACGGCATCGTAGCGTGAATTCTATTTTAAAAAGGAGTCCAATGTCGTTTACAGATCGAAATTCGGACAATTTGTTCAGACGTTATCGATCTAGTAAATTCCGTGTGATAGTGCTGCGATCTATTGATTTTTCCTATAAGTATTTTTCGGTGCATTTAGCCTTAACGACCAAACAAGTGATGAGTACTATTAGGGAGTTTGTGCACCCTCGAACGTTAAAACCGGGAGCGGTGGCTCAGAGGACCAGCTGATGTCACTGCATTGCCTCTGACCGGGAGGTCCTATGTTCGAGTCCCGATAGCGGCAGAATTTTTGACACTAGCTCTTCAGCTAGGTCGAATTCAGTCGCTGTTGGGAGAAGAATTCTAGCGGCCGGCTGTTCTGATCGGAAGTTTTCCGTGGTTTCTCCGATCAACAGCAGGCGAATGACGGAGCAGTACTCTAACAAACGGGCCACGAACCGCGCGCGATGTTTCCTTTCTCTTTCTTGTCACCCCTTACACATACCCCCTATGCTCACCCCTTACACATAAACTTACACTAACTTGCGCTACATTACCACACATGCCGGGACACGGGTTGCAGACGTATAACTTGTCCCGGCTGGACGGTGCTCAGCTGGCGGGAGATACGTGGTAGGGAAAACCACGCTAGTCGACGGTAGGTCGGCGCCGGATTTCGCCATTAATGGGGGAAGAACACAGCCACCTCCCGATGAAAAACAGGCACTACACTTACGGGGCTAATGACCTCAGTAGTTGACGCGCCCGGAATCAATCTGTCAATCAATCGAACATTAAATCACTATCGATCTTCTGCTCATGCGCAGTTCAAGTTGCGCTTGTGTTTATCGGTTCAGTGATTAAATTATCCATTTGTCGTCTTTTCCATGTGAATAATTAAACATTTACCTTTTGAAATGTAATTGCTTCCCTAGAAAAAAATTTCACCACACGCCACTGCTGACATGTATTTACAAAGAACGGCGCCGTTTCGTCCCGCCCTACGGCACTCCGCTTCTTCTCGCGCCCCCACGCATGAACACTATCATCTTCTCAGATGAAGTGTTAAACGACCAATCTTCACTGACCTCTATACAGAGTGTCCGGGGAGGAAACGTCGAAACTTCGAAAACAAGCTCTTAAGACAATTTTAAGCATTTTATCTATCTAATAAACTACTTGGATATCCTGAATGGCGGAGCCGCAATAAGCACTCAAAGCTTGATTTGAAAAATAATTTTTTGAAAAATTTGAATTGCAGAAGCATAGAAACACTCCAGAAATATGTAAATTGTTTATTTTTTACAAAAGAAATGAATATATTTGTTCAAGAAGAAAAATTAA
>BLKR01006614.1:0-54056 GCA_011170035.1 Teleogryllus occipitalis | reverse complement strand
AAATACTAAGATCCCTTGCCTTCCCCGAGCGCGCGTGTGCTGGTGGAGCGATGTGTGACCTTCTGTGGTGGTCTGTTACATCCAAAATATCCGTTAAAGATTAATCGCAAAAAAATCAAAATTACTCATGTATATCATTGGATTCTTCTTTTAACGCTCTTTATGATAGACTGAAAAAATATGTATAGTTTCATTTGATAAAAACGAAGTTACGTCAAGTATCTCGTAAAATACAAGTGGTAAAATATAAATAAATACGTGTAAATTAGCCCCATTCCCTCATCTACTTTTGTGAAAACTGCAGTGCAAAAACTTGAACCGTTCAAAAGTTACAGGAGGCGCTATAGTTACGTGACTCACGCCCACCTACCACCTTCCAGCCGGTGGCGATAGAGCGTGAAAGAATGTATGCTCGTGAAGCGAGCTTTGAATTCTCAGGAAGCAGGATCTTTCGGGTATGAGAAAGGTCTGAACCCTTGACACAATGAATTAGGTAAAATTCTGGTAAAATGAGTATATATTCAGTGAAAAAAAATTACACAGTGGCACAAATATACAATAAAGTATGCACTTTGCGTAGATGGTCACTGTAAAGAAAACAGAAAACAAAAAGAACACAACCACAAAATGTATAGGCGTCACCTCGACTGCCTGAATACTTCAATAGTTACTATTCACTATTCTTTTGCTTCTACCTCTTTCTGAATTACTTTTGTGTACCTCATTCAACTCTTGCTATTCTTAAGTGTTATCCGTGCACGGCCCTTTAAATGATTCTCTACAATTATTCTAGCATGGACTGTTCACAGGTGTCAGCCTTAAGCTGCACATTTATTACAATGCTGTGAACTCAAACAAAAGAACGAACGTGACCCACACGTTACTTAAATTGGACCCTTTACAAATTATAACAACTAATTATCCCCTGACATAATACAATGACAGCATGACTTTCAAATAAGATCACTTTTACACTACATGAAAAATCATAATTCACTCTAGGAAAATTGTACAAGGTATGGCATTCGAACGAATTTACTAGTGCGTACACCGAATGAAATCTAAACTGCCGCTCATACGTTCGGAATATTTCTCCCAGTTTCTTATTTGGAACTTTCACCTATTTTTAGGACGCTTCGCCTGGTATTTTAAAGCTACACGATTTCCCAACAGATTGCCGCATAGAAGTTGCCAGTTCTTTACCTCGACATCTCCTTCCTGCTCGCCATCAGTTAACCTTGGGATTTTCGGTCGCTCGCAGTCCTCGCCGCGCCACTTGACTGGTTCGATGTTCCACGGTTGTACCACTTCCTTCTCCCGATCTCCGGATTCCGCCACTCGTCCAAATTCCAGACCCTTCTCTCGATCTCCGGGCTCGTATCATCCACGTATTTGGTCCAAGTCCTTCTCGTCTACGCTTGGGTCTTCACTGGAGTCGTCCTTCTGCGTGCCGCGTACCCGTTGTTCGCGCTTCCAGCTTTAAATAACTAACGTTTTTGAATTGGATACTTTAGCACTCGGCCGACATACCACACTTTGAGCGTGCGTGGTCGTGGCGTACAAAGTTAAATGCTGGATTTCGTTTAAAGTCCTTCTGCGCGAATTTATTTCAAGTATGAAACTATTTCAGATTCAAGCAATCACATCGCTTGCTTTCTCGCGTAATGTTAGTGCTAACACTGTACATGCACTTCACTTCCGAATTCTATCACACTTATTAACGCGTTTCTCAAATCAGTTTTAACTAAGCAAGTTAAAATATACTCCTGCTCTAACCAGTGACTATCGCCAAAGAATTAGGTTGAGTCGCCGTCGCTGTCGAAATCGAAAGAGAGTTCTCCCGAAGCGCGTCGCGGTATTTATGTGACTCCGCCTGGGGAAATTTCTGGAGGAGTGAATTTTCTCCTCCTTCGCGCCCTCTCAAGAAAAACATTATCCGTAACTTCGGACATCGGAGTGCGAAAATCTGCGGGTAGATGTCGCATTCTCAGACCATCGCTCCGCCGCGTACCCTATTTCTCTGTGTTCTGGGCTTTTCTCGTGGCTTATGGTGGCGTTACGGGGTTGTATAATCCCGTGACGGCACACACACACACACACACACACACACACACACACACACACACACACACACATATATATATATATATATATATATATATATATATATATATATATATATATATAAAATGAATATTCTAAAACATCATATACCTGGAAATAAAATATTGTAATTTAACATTAAAATATTTATTTAGTGAAGTAATATGTGTTTAGGTGGATTAAATAAATAAGGAGACTAAAAATGTGTTTAGACACATCAGTAATTACTATTTCAAAAAAGCTACTTTAAAACTGTTTCGCAAGTACATATAAATAGCAAATTTTATTACTGATCCCAAAAAACAAAGTTAATTCACATTTCTTTTATAAAAATGCCAAGATTTGTTTAAATTATGGCTAAATATGTAGCTGAAAATTATTTTCAAATGTATTTTTGTTTATTTCTTTTAACCTTTCATTTTACAAATATAACATTCTTGTTTTACGTTTATATTAATTTTGGTTACAAAATGTTCAGTTCTATTAGTCCCTTCATTATACTTAGGGTTCTTGCATTCACTAGCACAAAATTCATCTACATAAAATTAACACTTAGTTTACAATTACAATGAATTCATAAATAATTTACCTACTATTAAAATCAAAAAAGTATATGGAAGATATCACCAACATAAATCATATTAATATTTTTTACTTATGTTATTTCAATTTCTGTAATCTAAATGTACAAACATACAAACAAATATACATACAAAACAAATGTACAAACCAGATCAAATTAGTTAAATTAATTTAAAAACTGAAATTAAAATGTATTGCCCAGTATTGATTTACCTGCTGGGTCTGCAATTTACTTATTTATTTATTTATTTTACGTCAAAAAACAGTTCAAACTGCATATGACGTGCCATGGGGAAAAGTGAATTGTGTGCACATTTTCAAAATTCTGTGATCCCTACACTAAGTCATATACTACTTAAATTTTAAAAAAACTTCCATGTAATCAAATCTATTTTCAAGGATAACTAAGTAATACATTTTGGCTTTTATCCATGTTATCCTTCGGAATAATATTTCCTGCCGCGACAACATGGAAACATTAATTTGAATAATTGTATTTCCCACTGAATTCTAGAAGACGTGCACAGAAAATGAAGTTACATTTATGTCCAGAAGCAAAACAAGGGCATTTGCATTAATGGATGCAAATTGCATCTCAGAATTTGCTTAATGGATCAGGGAAACTGGACAAAAAACCTGATCGAGATGGGGGTCATTGACCCGGAGGCTGTAGTACAATAGTTGTTACAGGTTGTTTATACACATTTATACAGTCCAAATGGTAAATAATGCATTATGTATCATGGTTAAAATTAATTTTACTTTTCTTGTGATGCTCAGTTCTTTGTGATGCTCAGTCAATTTGAATCAATCTCATTGCTTAGAAACCTCTTTGTCCATTTGAAAATGTATAAGCTCATTGGTCTGTATTTACAAATCCTACACTCCCAACATGTCGATGTTTTAATTTAACTATTGTTATTATCACCTGAATGCAACAATAAAATAAATTGTAGAGAAGAATGTTCACTCAACAACAGTGAATAAATGAAGTGAGATGTTGAGATAAATCATAATTTTAGTATTGTGTAAGGTGGGAGAAGACACGTCACTTTAGCATGGGACAAAATGATTGGCCTTCATTTTATTGGATGAGTCAAATAACAAGTTTTCTTAGCAAATTAATAACCAGTTCTGAAGAGACTTTTAAATTTGACAAGTTATTTTATTGAATGCATTCTCTTCTTGATTGCTTCAAAATTTAAGATTATATTCTTCGAATACAATTGATTAATTTCACACACACACAGAGATCATTACTCAGTATCACTGGTAACTGACAGTGATATAAGGGAGGGGAAAATAATTAGGTGCAGACTCTTAGTCTTCTTGCATGCAAAAAAATAAAATAAATATATTATAAAACCATTTATGTAAAAAAATAAAATAAAAATGCATATTTAATTAAATTTTGTAAAATTGCCAATACCAATTCAAAAATTGAAAACAGCAGGATTACCTCTATTGAAGTTATTAAATATTGTTGAAGTTATTGCAATGTCTTTAAAATTAGTGTTTGGACATGCAAGTGTGACTGCCAAGGAAAAGTTATATAAACCAATAAATTCACACTCTCATTTAAAACTTCTATGAAATGTACAGGAAAAAAATAGTGATTCATGAGCAGAAAATGCAAAATTTGACCTCACATTGGCTCAGATTTCATCTTACAAATATGCTCCAATTACATCTGGTGATGTAGTAGAATGTTGTAGTGTGATGTAGTAGCCGGCGGCGCTAGCCGAATGCGTTTACTACGCTCCGTGAAGTCACGAAGGTTAAGCGCATTCCAGACTCGCGGGTTCGTGGTTGGGTGACCGGCAAGGAACCCCGGAATCTAACGCCGTCGAGCGCCTGGACGAAGGGATAAAAGGCACTGACTGACTGCGACGTGACGAGACTTGACTAATATTAAAAAGTAAAAGCACGTTAATGGAGGATTACTCCGAGAAGTGCAAGGAAGTAAGGGGCTTGGAGACGCGTTGCGTCAAGGTGTAGACGCAACAAATTAAAAAAATTTAAAAAAATGTTCAAAAAGATTCATTTCTCACAAAAGGATGTATTTGACTGTGTAAAATTTAGAAAAATTGTTTATTGTTTCTGTTACAGAAGGCAATGAAAAAATACCACGCTAAAATTTGATTGTTTATGTTTTGTCAAATTTTATCTGGCATATCTATACAGGTTTTAGCATTTTAAAGGGCACGAGAATCATGTCTAGTAATATTGAATTGTTTTATTTCAAGAGGAAAGTATTTTGTTCACTTGGCTAGAGAAATGTTTCTGAAAATTATCAAGGTCAACACAATTACAACAGTAATGTAATTTCCTTGTTCAAGAATCATTAACACAATCTGAGATATTTTCTCTCATAATTTTGAAGATGATTAATAGCCAAAATCATTGCATGTTTGAGAATGCAATGATATACATACTTTATACCACAAACAGCACATTGTGGAGAACCCTAAATTTTGAAAAACTTGAAACCTTTTTTCCTTGGAAACCAAAGAAAAACTTAATAATCCTTCAAAAGAAAATTATAGATTGTCATACTCCATGAACTTGATTCAGAAATCTAGTTGTAAATCAATGTCCTGAAAAACCAGCATTTTGGAGTTAATCACACTTTTCTAGTGGGAATGTGAATTTCTTTATTACTCATACTCATTCGAAGTCATTCTGAGAGCACAACCTCATAGTACACATTGTAACTATAACAGAATTATAACGCAAGTTATGTTACCTAATAAGAATTTTAAAATAACGTGCCTGGTCTAAAATGATACACATTAACAAAATTGAACCATTAATGTATATACATTTTGTGAATGTTAAATATGAATGAAATCATAAAAGCCCATGATTCTTCCAAAATTAGCAAAAGGTGTACTGACATCACCTTCAAATACATGTTCATGATGTCATAGAATGCAATAGGCATTTGGAATTCACAATATCCATGATTATCTGCATCAATGGACCATCACCTGTTTCAATAACCAATTTCCATGACTTTCTGAGATCAATTTGCATCACCTGTGCCAAAAACTACCTGAAAAATAAAATTAATACAATAGTATTTGAAAATATAATTAAAGTGATAATTATTGAAAAATAAAAAAAATTAAAAATAGAAAGTGTTTTACAGCAGTTTATCTTTTTTTGAGGAATGCATTATTATTTTGTTTAATTATTTACAGAACATGATAGGCATCAGTCTCAAATTTAATATGCTAATGAAAATTCTGTACACTTATAACATATGGGAATACTACACAACAATTAATTCTGCAATTTCTAATTGCCATTAATGACACTTCAAGACTATATTAAAATTATTTCAATGAATTGGCAACGTAGTAAATATTATTTTTTTAATTTTAATATGAATTTGCAATGCTTAATTGAGTATTAAAAACTAATTAAATAAACATTTTTAATAGGTACTTTTTTGACTATTAAAAAAAAGCACAAATGGATGCAAAATAATGAGTTTGGAAGCCAAGCCCTCTATAATCACTTAACAACATTAGAATTTGAGTTGAAAGGATTTAAACCGATGATATAAAACGAAATAATTGTTTATCTTGTTCGACATAAGCTTTTAGAGGAATTCTATAATTTATTTATATTAAAATACTTTTGAGCTGCATTAGTGGCCAAGTTTTGTACATTATGCCCAATGGTTTCCCACATGTCCCACATAAACTAATACATGCATTTCTATTTTTAACACATGATAGAAATTATACGTACCTTAAAGTTAAAATTCCATTCCACTATTCTCAGAAAATCTTGGTTGACAATTCTTGCTTGATTTCAAATAGGCAGTTTAAATGTAGGTATCATTTTCTTTCGGACTTCATTCGCCCGTTTACTTCCAATGAAATATTTTTTTCACTTCGAGGAGGTAATTTAGACTCTACTCTGCCGCCTATGAAAAGATATCCACAAATATCCACTAGATGCAGCACTGATGCGGTGCTGATGCAGCACGATTAGTTTCAGTCAGGTACTTACCACTGAAATCCAGTAAGTGCGATTTGCTTCACCAACGACGTATTCCTATATAATAACAAATTTGAAACTCTCAGAATGATGTGCTTTTCGCCACTTCGAAGAAATTTTCCGAAGGGCCACTCACTCTCTTAGACCTTCCAAAATGAACTGAATAGCATGTCCTCGCAGGCCGATCGGCGGCGCAGTGCCGCGGTCCAACGAGCCAGATCCCACGCTTGCTACTGACCCTCGTCAATCAGTACGGCTGAAATATCAGAGGTCCTTATCGCCCAGCAACACGCATGCAGTCCACAATGGTCTCCTTCTCGTTGCAGTAGTCTTAATGCAAGGTAAATTTAACAAACGAGGGCTCAAATTAGTTCTTATGTAGAAAACCTACACTTGTACTTCTTTATTTCAGGATTTTTCTTAGGATGAACGGATAATAATGTGTTGTGGCCGGGCTGCAACAAGCTTTGGCGCGCGCGCATCTTCCTATCCCCTTCGCCCCTCACTACCACAGAGTCCCTCAAGGGTCTGGGACTGGTAGTTGATAAATATATAACTAAATAGTCTGCCTTTCGACATTTATATTTACATGTATAATAACGCAGACCACAAATAATATAATTATTAAAGTTTGTCTGAAACTTCGTTCCCGTTTTGTGCAAGAATGACAAATATGTTTCCTTTGCTTGATAAAGTCATAATTATCGTTTCATGATTCTATTATGTAATTGAAATAATGTGTGTGAAAATATGTGTGTGTGTGTGTGTGTGTGTTTATATATACATATGTTTAACAGATTTTGAATGTTTTTAAATGTATATTTTCAGTACGTAATTAATCTGACAAGGTATCTGGCTGCTGTGGCCAGCTACCTGCTCTGCAACATGATTAGGCTTGATAAGGCCAACAGGTCCATTTATGAACATCACTCTTTCAGAAGTCACAGGCCGGTTGGTCCAGCAGAGTTGACTTTTATCTTAGATGCTGTCGTAACCAGGAAAGGGAATATAAAGCAACAAGGTCTCCGTTTCGCGTAGGAAGGTTTTGTGTAACTATAGAAACCTTGTTGCGATTTATGGTATCTTTTCTTCGTTGGGTATTTCAGTTTAAGACTAAAAGATACAAGCTTGAACAAGTAGCAGACAGTCAAATATATAATTACATAAGTAAACGTAAATAAAAAATAATACATAGTGAATATATACGTACCAAACAATACAATTTTCAACAAAGTTCAATAATTTAACAATTACTTATTACTTATATGCAATAAGTTAATGTGAATTGGACGACTGACGATCCTTCAATGAAACTTTCTTGGAATTGTCAAAGCCTCACTCGCCGAATTCCGTAAAGGAACTTATCCGTTTTGTAATCTAATTTGCAGTTGTTATTGTACAATCTTGAACACTATTCTTTGTACGTTAGAAGGCATTCTCGTTGAATATTAGTCACAAATAATCTAAGCATAAAATAAATATTCCCTAAAAGTCAGTACAGACGGTGCTGCCAGACGATACAGTATGCAAAATGTCATTATTATACAGGAATAGGAGATTTAGCATAAAGGCATATGTAACAGCAAGATGTCATATTATTTAAAGAAGTCGCAGAATAAGTAATGAAAGATTCCGTGCTCATTTCAATCGGTACGTACCATAGATGTGACAAAAATATGAAATGAAATGGTTTAAATTCTTACACGATATTATTATTATTATTATTATTATTATTATTATTATTATTATTATTATTAGCAGCAGCAGCAGCAGCAGTAGTAGCAAAAGTACTAGTAGCAACAGCAGGAGTAGTAGCAGCAACACTAGCAGTAGTAGTAGTAGTAGTAGTAGTAGTAGTAGTAGTAGTAGTAGCAGTAGCAGTAGTAGCAGCAACACTAGCAGTAGTAGTAGTAGCAGTAGCAGAAGTAGTAGTAGCAGTAGCAGTAGTAGCAGTAGCATTGATTAAGACACCGCTGGAGTGTGAAAGTGCTATAATTGTAGATAATATCGTGCTAGACGAAACACTAAATATGAATGAGTGTAATGAAGTAATGGTGCTCGATTCTTTATTAAAGAAACTGGAGGACCTCAAGTCTCAAATATCTGTCAATAGAAATACTAAAAATGAGATCAAGAATGGGATCGAAGAGTCATTTATACTGGCATCTCTTCTAAAGTTTCTGGGCTGCAAGCGTGTAAATCAATCTATTCAATGTGACCTGACTTCAGAGATCACATGCACTTTGTCTGACGCTCCTACACCAACTGAAGGCTCCGATTAAAAAGCAAATGGTGAATTTTTTAGTGATTGATTTTTTCGTGTTTCCGGGCGCGTCAACTACTGTGGTCATTAGTCCCGTTAGTGTAGTGCAGGTTTTTTCTCGGGAGATGGCGGTGATCTTTCCCCGCTGGATGGCGAGATCCAGCGCCGACCTACTGTCGGGTAGTGGGGTTTCCCCCTAACCAGGACTCTCCCACCAGCGGGGCACCGCCCCAGCCGGGACAAGCTCTAGGCTCCCGACCGGTCTCCCGGAATATGTGGTAGTGTAGTGCATGTTAGTGTAAGTGTGTGTGTGTAAGGGGATAGGATAGGACAAGGAAGAGGAAGGACAGATCGCGCGCGGTCCGTGGCCCGTTTGGTAGGGTACTGCTCCGGCATTCGCCTGGTGTTGATCGGAGAAACCACGGAAAACTACCGATCAGAGCAGCCGGCCGCTAGAATTCTCCTCGAGACAGCAGCTGAATTCGACCTAGCTGAAAAGCTAGTGTCGAAAATCCCGCCGCCGTCAGGGCTCGAACCTAGGACCTCCCGGTTAGAGGCGCTGCAGTGACATCAGTTGATGCACTGAGCTACCGCTACCGGTGTGAATTTTTTAGAGAAGAAATTAGAAAAACTGATAACTTCGATGACATCGAGAAGCTGATGAGTTGCGTCTGGTCGGAAGATTACTTCTAGATAACAAAAATGGCAACAGCAAATTCCATAAAGACAAGGGATGGTGATATTATTTTTACAGACGAGCGCCAAGACGAAGAACGAAAACCCTACCTGGAAGCTCAGCTTCTGGAAAAGTATCCTGAGCTACTAGAAGTAGATGCTGTGGGTTCTAGCACCGAACGAAGTAAGTATATAGAGCAGAGTACTATGATTAAACTGGGAGATGGAAAGGAACAGACAAAGACTAGAAAGGTGTACCACAGTGCAACCGGAAAAGGACAATAATAAGAAGTCCAGAAAAAAACTTTATAATGCTATCGTTCTACTCAAAGAACTGGCAATAAACCAAAACAGGACAAATTTAATGATAGCACACTCAAACGCACAACGTTTTCTGGAGCTGCAGAAAACGATGGAATGTATCTTTGTGGATACAAAAATACACATCCAGGTATGCACTCCTCAACGTCAACCTGAGCTTAAAATTAAAACCGCAAAAGAACCTTCCACAGGCTTGGTCGTGACTACTGAAGACAAAGATAAGACATATGCAGACCTCCTGAAGGAATTTAAAAATAAATTGCAGGTGGCAGGAGCTCTAGAAAGAGTGAACTCCGTCAGGAAAACTAGAGTAGGTGATCTGCTCCTTACTTTGAAAGAAGGAGAAATGGAAGTCAAAAACATTATCACGGAGCAATTTGAGAAGACAAACGCCCGTATCCTCGGCCAACGTAGAACAATACTACATGTCAAGCAACTAGATGCAATAACTACTGCAGAAAAACTACAAGAAAGACTACGCGCCGAGGCACGAAAGGAAGATGTAGCTGTCCGATCTGTGAGACCTGCATATGGCGACACAACATATGGTGAACACATGGATGAAAGTAAACTCGTTAACCCTGGCACACCAGAAAACGGAGGCCGTACTTTTGCCAGGAAAACGTAGACCTAAACCTGTCTTTTTCAAGATTCAAGACGCAGTAGTAAATCCTGTCAAAACAGTGAAATATCTAGGGGTTGTGATAGACCAGAGATTGACTTTTAAACACCACAGTAATATGATCACGGAAAAGGCAGCGAAGAAAATTGGCGCACTCAGCAGACTAATGCCAATTATCGGAGGCCCCAGCCAAGAAAAGAGAAATATTCTGAGCTCAGTAATGCTCAGTATACTACTCTACGCTGCACCTATATGGGCAGAATCAGCACAAATTAAATATAAGAAGGCAAAACTCATTAGGACACAAAGAAAAATGGCATTGCGAATTATATGTGCATATAGAAGTTTCCGCTGAAGCTGCATTGGTTCTTATACCAACTGCACTAATGCACATTCTGGACCAGGAACGTAAGACACTATTTGAAGTAAGAGAGGAATGACAAAAGAGGAGACACGGGTACAATCATATAAAAATTGGCAGAACGAGTGGGACAACACGACAAAAGCTCCATGGACAAGACGCCTAATCAAGCAGATCAAGCCCTGGGTGATTCGGCTGTGTATTTTGTGTGGTGCACGGTGTATTTTGTTATTGAGTTTGTGATTTAATTTCGAAGAAATTAATTATAAATTAGAGCCAAGTGTTTACTTCCACACTTGGATGTCCACAAATTTTCACGATGAGAGAAATCTTTTTATTATTGATGAAACACACAAACATCCAGCAGATGAAATGACACTGGAAGTGAAAATTTTGCTATGAGACCAATCACATTTCTGTATGAATTATGGTTGAGTTAGTAATAAAAACAATATTTATTGCGCTCGGAACACATCTGAAGTTGTTGGCTGAATGTTCTTGACTACTCACTGATTCTCAACTGATGATGTGGAAGGAAAAAAAGAGAATTAATTTTTGAGTATCACTTATTGAAAACAGCGAAATACCTATAAACATCTAAAAGTAAATTAGAGTTTTTACAGTTAACATTATTAACGCCGAAGTCATTCAACCAGTTATTGTCGTAAATTGTGTTTTCAAATGGAAAGATGCGGCGAATTTCTAGTGGATGTTCAAAAAGAATATTATGCATTGCCCGCACAAAGCTTTGCAGTACCTGATTCTATTCATATCATCTCACCTTTGTGAATGGGCATTTCCCCATATTTTACATTTTTTTAATGTGAATAAATTGGACGTGTAAAATGACTTGAGACTGAAAATTAGTAACATTGTTCGTGATATCGATGTCATTCGTGCAAAACAGCAATTTAAGTCACATCTCTGTTTAATGGATAAACAGTGTTTCGCCTACAGTTGGGCTTGTTTTGCTACTGATATTTCAATTTTAATTTTCATTTAAAGGTCTGTTTTTCGTAAATAATAATTCAATACATTTTTTCTAAAAATCATTAATTTCTAATATTACGCGATCTATTTAACATGTTTTGAAGTGACTTTCGTTCAAGTGGCATGCCAATTTTCTCCAGGCGTGTAGGTGGTACTTGAGATGTGAAGAAATGTTGAGACAGTCTACCGAAATCACGTGTTGCCTATTAGTATAGAAGTAGGAAAAATAATTTTTTCCTCCATGACTCACACTTCCAGACGACTGCCCAAACCCTGAGATGTCGATGCCGTGGGAAGGCAGCTCCTGTTTCGCGGGACATCCGGTGTTGAAAGCGAGTGCACCAAACTTTCTCAACATTTCCCCAGCTGGTAGAACACCATGCAAATCCCACACACAATTCAAATTTTGAAGTTATGGAGTATTAGAAATAGTGGTTTAGAGACGTTTTGCTCCAAGACCTTCCGTGACCTTCGCGCTTCCTGCAGGGAGGTAAGTTGCATCGGCAGCGCCAAAAACTATTAGATGTTCTAGCGCGTTCGTCCTTTCACGACTGATTGCAAATGTATCCGTTGGTCACCTTTAAGTTTCAAGGGCACAGTAACATGCGTTCCTAATAATTCTACCGAAGTCAGTTGTAAGGATGTCGTAAATCAATACCATTTTAAGAAAACTGAAAAATAAACTTGCAAACGTGGCACTTGTTGACTTTGTTGCACCTACGCTTTGACACATTTTTATTAGAACCTATTATTGTGAAAATTTTGTTTTTAAGCAAATGTAAAAGGTATTAATTTATGAGTCTCATATCGAGATTACATTTTCAAGGACTCTTATCTTTGCAATAATTGTATTTGATTTATTTACGTATATGTTCGATCTTCTCGTCTTTTCGAACCTGCCATGTAAATACCCTTTTCCAACACCCTGCTTGATACCCTGCGAGGCAACTGTGACCCTGGCGACAGACAGGCAGATAACGGCGGCACAGGGAGATTTCCGCGCTTCGACAGGCAGCCGGTCATGAAAGATCGTGATTTGTCGCAAAATCACTACTTGCAAAGCTTCATAACACATAAAAATCAATATTTAGGATAGAGGGATTTTGATATCCTAAAACATTATTTTGCCAAAAATGCCAAAAATGATAAATATTGCATTACATTGCAAAAAATGATAAATAAATGCCTTTAAAATATTTTTTAAATAATCTAAAACAAATTGAAATAACGTAAAAAATGTGATCCAAACCAATTCAAATGAACAACTCCATTTGTTAGTGATGCTTTCATTGTTTTGTTTTTTTCCCTAGGGCTTTTATCCAGCCGGTTGCCCTTTACGTCCCGAAGGGACGCATATTCGACCATACACTAGACAAACACTTGTGGGCTCCTCTGATCTGGGGTCAGCAGAACGCGAGGCCCTCCGCGACAACACACACACAAAGTCAAGGGACAAACAGCCATGCCCAAGGCGGGACTCGAACCCGCGACCCTTCGGACCGAAGCGTTGAGTTGACTGGCTTTGTTACTGACTGATACATTGCTGATGTAATTGAGGCTTCTTCTATTCGTTCAAGTGAACTCAGCTTAAAAAATGTGGTTTTACTCTTTACCAGGAAATATCTGTCTTAAGTTTTTCCGAAATCGGGTGAACCTCTGACAGGCGCCTCAGGAACCTTAGATTATATGCTCACAATGGCTGACATTACAACTTTCGGGTTCACGTTTAATGATCACTACACAAATCTCCCTCTTAGCAAAAGTCTTCAGATCTCTGACAAATCTTCACATGTCGCCATGTGTCTTCACACAAGTCTTCACATCTCACCTGTAACCGCCCATATGTCGGTTTCATTGATTTTTGAGAAGCACCCGAGAACGTCAAGACACGACAAGATGCCAATATAGTGTTACCGAATTGCAAGAGATCGCGCCAGCAGTAATGGTATCCCTTGCGAGAATTTATTAATGTTTCTTAACGCACTCGCGTAGAATGGAACGACGACCAATCAAAATTCATCCTTGAAAATATCAGCACTAGCACAAAGCACCGCTACGAAAAGCACTCTTTCTCTTTTGCTGCCGACCGCCGATCTGGACGCACCGCAATTGTTCGTATTGGACGGAGAGGAGAATTCGCCGTATTTCGACGATAATAAGCTCGAAAAAGGTAATTCGTCTCATCACGTTAAAATATCGATACCATGTATGAGAGAATTGAGAATTTTAAATCATGAATATTCTGATAAATTCACGTGAAAGCATTACGTAGAAATATACTATTTTTCTATTAACGAGGAAATAATATATTTCAACGTTCAAGAACGTATACTGAAGTAGAAAGTATGCGCTATAGGAAATGTTTCTTTTTATTTCCAGCTTTTTTTGCCTTTCGTCTTGGCTTACCACGTAAGAAATTCATTACGCGGAGATATTGTAGTCATATTGTATAAAATTCGAAGGACTGTGATAGCGATTCACCAGAGCACGTGTTCGCCGAAACAAGGGGTTGCCACCACCTTGAAAGGATCTGGGTCACCGTCGCCTCTCCAAGCCGTGGCAATATTTCTTCGAGACGACGTGTTATGAGTCAGAAAACTTCACTAGAAATTCTCAAAAAAAGAACTGTTTAAAGAAGTGAGCATTATTCTACGGGGATATAACTCACCTCACTTACAGACGTAGATAGTCGAGTAATTATATTAAAATCATTTAAACGTAATCGTTTACAATATTGCAGTCGTAAAAGGAAGCCAGATAGCTAATTGATGTAAAGAATTGTTCAAAACCAATAATTAGTAAACGAGTTATTATTAATCGTACGTTCATTGCATAACGACATTTTTTTTTGCTGGTTAAATTGTATATAGTAATAATCTACGTGAAAGTGAAACAATGTCTTGTATATATTTCATTCACTATTCAAGTGACAATTTCTTTGAAGATGTATGTAAAGGGTATTTTGGTGTGTGATTCTTGTTAAGTATTTTGTGTTTCCATGTATTATTGCCTTGTGTACTTTGTATTGTGTTGTGTACTTTGTATTGTGTTGTCTTCTGTACTTGTGTATTTTATTGTGTTTTTGTGAAGTGAAGGGTAATATAATTTTATGTAAAGTGTTTATGCAAGTGTTAAAACGCAACTGCAGTTGTTAGGTAATCACGTAATTGGTAAAGGTAGAGCAAGTGATAGAATTTTTCAATGCAATGTGTAAATGCTAGATAAAATTGTATTCAAATATTTAACAGAATATATATCTAGAACTCTGTTCATAGTTAAAATATTAACTTGCCTATATTTCTTTTATTACAAAAGCAGGTTAAAAGACGAACCCACTCCTGTAGGGCAATTAGGACATATAAAACCATTCCTAATTTTTGGTGTGACATTGTCACAAGTCACAGATCAAGTAATACTACCAGGTTACTTGAGTGACCCGCTGAAGGCTTTTTAGTGAATATAGTGAAAAAGTAGAGCGGTCACACACCACGAATCTTACTATTACGGCTTATATATTTAAATTTTGGCACAAGCCTTCGCATTTCACCACGTGTCCTCATACCTCGGCACGAACCGTCACATGTCGCCACGTATCTTCATATCACAACACATCTTCATATCTCACCACGGATCCCGATATCTCGGCACGAGCCGCCAATATTGTAGGGAGACTGTGGAGCGCACACTCTTGAAATGAAACACACACATTTTAATAATTAAGTTTCAATATCAACTTGTAAATGATTTTTAAATAAAGCACACTCTTTTTTTCTCATAAACCCTACACATTCATAATTCTCTCTCTCTCTCTTCCGCCACTTCATACACAATACAGTCCTTGTAGAACCCGGTACGACTCCACTCCACTCAAAATTCAATTTTTTTAATTTTCGAAAATTCAGAGTTATCAGTGAAAATGGCACCTTTATGAGTGTATTTTACTCTATTCTTATAAGAAATTTTAAGAAAATATTTGGAGTCGTTTTTGACAAAATTTTGAAAGTGTCCGTGGGGCTTCATGTAAAGTACCCCCAAATTTTAAAGAAAGTTTTTGAAAATTTCAAAGCTTTAACTAGAACCATATGGACTAGGGCTGCTTCAATTAGGAAAAGATCGTACGTGTGCTTTACGCGCTAGATTTGTTCATATACTTCATATACTTCTCTCCTTCGCCACTTCATACACAATACAGTCCTTGTAACACCCGGCGTTCTATTAGACTCCACACCAGTGACTAACGCTCGCATGGATGCTTCGATCTTGCGCTAGATAGCAGAAACCCATTAGGCTCCTCGTTCTAGAGATGGTAACGTGCGGCGTCTCTTCTAGGTCTCTCCCAAAACAGTGCGCCGCACGTTAAATCCCAAGTGAAATCGTTTCTGCTGCATAACTGTTTCTATATAATTAGAGACTATACTGAGCATCACAAGAAAAGTAACATTAATTTTAACAATGATACATAATGCATTATTTACCATTTGGACTGTATAAATGTGTATAAACAACCTGTAACTACTATTGTACTACAGCCTCCGGGTCAATGACCCCCATCTCGATCAAGTTTTTCGTCCAGTTTCCCTGATCCATTGAGCAAATGCTGAGACGGCCCCTTGTTTTGCTTCTGGACATAAATGTAACTTCATTTTCTGTGCATGTCTTCTAGAATTCAGTGGGAAATACAATTATTCAAATTAATGTTTCCATGTTGTCGCGGCAGGAAATATTATTCCGAAGGATAACATGGATAAGAGCCAACATTTATCGCTTAGTTATCCTTGAAAATAGATTTTATTACATGGAAGTTTTTTTTAAATTTAAGGAGTATATGACTTAGTGTAGGGATCACAGAATTTTGAAAATGTGCACACAATTCACTTTTCCCCATAGCACGTCATACGCAGTTTCAACTGTTTTTTGACGTAAAATAAATAAATAAACAAATAAACGTCCAAGCAGTGGGATAACAATGTGCAGAAGAAGAAGTTGCGGGCAGCGCGACACAGTAGTAAGATGGAAAAGTAGATGAACGGGCTTGAATGATGTCGCCAGGGACGACCACCCAGGGTGCTACAACAGCAGCGGTTGGAGACAAAGGAAGGCTATGTCCTTCAACACACAAGTACATTCTTTATACGCATAATTTTTCGAAATGCAGACTATAATTGTACTATAAATGGGCTTTTCTTCAATACGCAAGATGGAAACATACCATTTCCGTAATAAAAATTCATAATAAAATGTACGAGTACAAATGATACCTTTCTTTACACGTAGCGTAAAATTTCGCACATCCAAAGTAATGAATTCCATAGTTGAAAATACAATATCACAAATTACTTCGTTGAAAGAAATGACTGATGCAGTGCACTATGCCGCTATGGCAGTTTCTACTTTTTCGGGTAGAAAATATAGACATCACAATTACAGCACATCTAAAGATTCCAGTTCTAAAAACGAATTCATACCAACATGAAAAAAAGTTAATTTCCAAAATTATCAAATCCAGTAAGGAAATCAGACCTGTTAGTGTACCTCACAGGGAAAGGAAAGAAAACTAAAGGTTCATTAGCGACATCATTATTTTGACAATTGATCTTATCCCATTTCTCTCTTTTTTAGTTTTTTTCCTTTCCCTGTGCTGAGTCGCATCCTGATTACAAATGCTGTTCATCGCCTATTTTGCAATATCCTTGCAGTCAAAAAGGCAGTCTCGCGATGTCGCATTGAGGAGAGTAATAAATCACGAGCGAAGAAAACAAGGGCCTAGTGCCCGCCTCTCTTCGTCTCGAGGGACACGGGAACATTCATACCGCGCCCATGTAGTTAGGTTGTAGCCAAGCGCGCGTGTGCTAGTATCTTAACCTTCCTCCCACACCTCCAAAATTTACGAGCATAAGAAACTTTTAAAGTATATGTGTAACAATTTCACCAAAATACGACGTATGGTTACAAAGATATTTTTCCCACCTATATTGCTCAAACTTGTTACTGTGCGCCGCTGAGGGCGTTGCGTTGGCCTGCGCGGAGCGTGGAGCGCGGAGGCTCGGCGCGACCGTGCACCAGGCTGACCCGCCTCTCGATGTCGGCCGATGTCGGTCGGCTCGTTCCAGCTAGGAACATTTTGGCGAGTGGATCTCTGGGCATCTATTGCATGCGTGTCTGAAGGACGCGTGGGCAAGTGCAAAATCTACATCCTGTGAAGGATGAAACATGGTTTCGCTTGCAATTTCAGCAAACCGGTAATAAACTGACATTACCGCCTTTGGGGCAATGCTTTCCTTTCTTATCGGCCTCTGCTGGGTGTTCCTCGCCTGTGCAGAGGAGGCAGCGCACATCGTACTCGCAATGTGCTCCCAATGCATTCCATTCAAAGTCGAGATCTCGCCCACTTTTCGCATTGAATCTCGATTGTCAAAGATTCTGATTGTTGAGGTGATACATTTTCCGCGGCTCAGCGGTGTCATGGAGCGGCAAAAGTTCCTGCAGGAACGTGCACACCCCGAGTTTCGGTGCCTACTGTTCCTTCGGAGAGACCGGAATCGTGATTTCTGGCGACCACAGATTCTGACTCTCAGTTTACTTGCTCCCCCCCCGAGCAACCTAGCGGAAGCCATCTAATAACAACTCTGGGGAACTTTTCAAAGTTCTCGGGAGGGGGCGGATGTGCGAAGAGGAAATTCTTCGCACTGCGAGCATAGATCTTCACCTCTTTGTACGCAAACGGTCGTGTTTATTGTGTATACGACTCGTATGCTACGACTGGTGTCTTTCGCTATGGTTGCCTTGTACCCTATTAAGGGTACATGTTGCCTGTCACGCATCATTACCTAATCGGTCCTGATCTTTGGTCGTACTGAATATGGCTGTTTAAGTGGCCGTGAGGCGGCCGGCGGACATGAAGCGTCCAACTCCTGGACTTCCACGGGCGGAACCTGCGCGGAGGATCCTGCCCCAGTGCAAAATTTGCGCCCGCAGGCCGACTGCGCCGGCTAACAGAGACTGCCAGCCGTCGAATTTTCACCTAAGCCTCGCTCGCGGTGGCGAGCCTCCCGCCGCGTTCTCCAGGCCCGAGGGTGATGCGCTTGGGATGCGTGCTTAACGGCCTCTGTACTCCGATTGAACACGAATTCCTTTCAAGGTGAGGAGCAGAAGGAAGGGGGGAAATTCTTTCGGGAGCTTCAATACCAAAAATTCAAGTCGTAACGAAGCTCGTGATTCGATGACAATACTCCCCTCTCCTGCCAGCTCGTGGCCTTGAAAAAGAATTTCTGTTTTAATCCACCGCTGTGCTGGAACACTCGCCTGTAAATGCACTGAAGGAGTGGAGGGCGATGGTGGGCTCTGGCCAATCTCAGCGCTCCGTCGCCGGCCAATCCTGGCAGCGCGCCCAGCGTGGAGGGGAATACATCGCTTCCTCAGTCAGGTAGCTCAGAGCCGCTCTCGCGGCCGGTCTGAACGGAAGGTTCGCTGCTGCGGCTCCGAAAGTTTAAGGGACCGCAGGCGGTGAGGTGAACATGTGGAAAGAGGAGATGCCCGCATTCATTGATTGCGGCCCCGCGGGTGAGTCGAACTGCTTCGGTAGCATCGGCACGAATGCGGCCTGGCTTGAGACTGTAGTTACCCATCGTTTGGAGTTTACAGCAGCGAGTAGCAGGCTGCCGACCGCTGCGCCGGTGGTATGGAAGGATCTCCAGAAGGCCATCAGCGCGGCATAATGTGCCCTGGCGAACGCCGCTTTTACGACGCTGGGGATAATGGAAAGAAAGTGTTCCGTATCCTCTTGGGCGACTGAAAAATCTGGAATTTGTGTTTCAGTCACCAAAGGAGTTGACAGAACTTCCGTCGTTGTCGGAAGGTCGAACTTTACGTTCCCCGCTGCGATGTCCTCGCGCCAATCGCGGGGATCTTCATTCCCAGAGTATCTGCCGTTAGCAGCTCAAAGTCGGTCACATGCACGAGCTCGTCGCGTTCTCTGGAGTGCGCGCTGACGACCGTTGACGCGGTCGATATCGACCAACTGACGTTATACGCCAGCGAGCATCTCCGGTTACGCGTGGGCTTCTCAAACGCAACGAGTGGATTTCGCCGGTGTGTTCATCTGTCCTCGTTCCCTGCCATTATGGCGACTTGGCTAGCATTGCTCGTGTACCCCGCGAGAGGAGAGCTCAATCGCGGCGGAGATGTCCACCTCTGCAAGTAGGTTAGCAAAGCTTACCCACTTGTGTCAGGAACTCGGTGCGCGCCGCGGCAGAGGCGAATGACGAAAACACAGAAAATGTCTAGAGGGATATCGTCCCTGCACCGGAGTGGTCAGCGCTCGGGTCTGTGTATGGGTGGAGGCCGTGTGTGATTGGCTGTACCAATCAGGGGCCGATCGTCCACCTCGGGAGACGGTAGAATCGGACGGCACGGAACGGTCCGGAGTCGGCCGCAAAAAGCGGTTTGTGATTGAACGGCAAGGGTCGGTCCGGAGTGGGGAGGCATGATGCGGTCTGGGGCTGGACGGCATTGAACGGTCCTGCCAGGCAGGCGCCCGCGAGTCAGCCTATAGTAATGTTGGCCAGCTTCTTGGAGGGGCAACCCCGCGTTGATGTTGTTGTTTGGAGAATATTTGGCAATTTCCTTTGCTTCTTTAATTCGTCTGGGCCACCATCTCCACTCTCGGGCGAGGACACTAGTATTTTCGAACGGAATTTCATGTCCGATTTCCCATGCGTGCTAGGCAACAGCAAAGCGTTCAACATTTCTGTGGTTGGCGAATATGCTCGCGTAGCCTTTCTGCGACCACATTTGCAAGGAACGGCATATACTCCTGCTGTTTGGAGTGGTAGAAGTTGATCCATAACACGCACTGAAGTTTGGTCGAGCTTCTGGTGGGCCTGTAGATCGTCTTTACCACCGTCTCAACATGTCTCCAATCACATCTGCGATGCGTCGGATGTAGGGGTTTGCCACAATTGCCTTGACGCCAGTTTCCATGTTTCTGGTTTCTATGGGTGCCGTCAAGTCGTGCTTGAGTTGTAAGGTCCTATCGGTGGTGTCCATTGGCAGCAATTGTCTCCTTAAGAATTTCCCGTTCAGTAGGGAGGCTGGCCTCGTCGCAGATTCTGACTGCCCAGGTGGCGAGAGTTTCCAGAAAGCCGTTCTTCGCCGCAGGGTGTTGGTGCAATTCTACGTGGAGGTAGCGTTTTGTGCGAGTTTGTTTCCAGTATATCGCGTGTCCTAGGCTGCCGTCGCCCCGCCTGCTCACCAAGACTTCGAGAAAAGGCAATCGACCATACTTCTCCACCTCCATAGTGAACGTGATCTTAGAATGAGAACTATTGAGGTGATCTATGAAATCCTGCAGGGTGCCCTGTCCCTGGAGCCCTATAACGAACCTGTCGTCTACATATGTGACCCACCTATGTAGGTTTCAGGGTGTCGTTTCTTAGTGCTTTAGTCTCAAACATCTCTGTGAGGACTTTGGCAGCTATTCGTAAGAGATGAACCTATGGCCGCGACTTCTACCTGTGCGTACAAGCTGCCCCGGAGCTGGACGGTGGATGGAAGACAAAACTGGGCGAGGTCGGATCATTTTGGAGAACGTCTTCGGGCTTCTAGTTTGTTCCGGATGCGTGTGAATGCTTCTTCATCCGGGACAATGGTAAAGGGAGATGTTACGTTAAAGCTAACAAGGATGTCCATACTCTTTAATAGCATGCCTTAGAATAAGTCGATGAAATGGCTGGAGTTCCTGACAGCCGACGCAACATCTTCTGTCGGAGGGTGTAGTTTTTCGGAGATGTGCCGAGCCAGAGGATGCGTAGGTGAGCTTATGGTGTTTAAAATGTGAGTAAAAGTACATTGGCCTTATGGATCTTAGGAAGCCTATACAGATGTGACATGGCGTTGCTGCCCCTCGTTTCGGTTTAAATTCGGTTTAATTTCGGGTTCAATAACCGTGGAGTAGTTAACCCATGCCGCGACTTCTCGAAGTTTTCAGAACGAGTTTTTTATTTTAATTTGTTGCGTCTACTATTTTGACGCAACGCGTCTCCAAGATACTTAAGGGGCGTTGAGCGCTTTGCGCTGGGGAATAATCCTCCATTACATTGCACGCTTGTGGAGTAATTCTCCATTATAACTTTCTGTCATGTCGCGTCACGTCGCAGTCAGTTCTCAAGTGGACCGCCAGGTAGCATCTCCGCGTACGCGCCTCCTGCTACGCGCTCCTGCGTCACTACCCAGCGGCCAGAATTGGGAAGGAATAAGGATAGGGGCAGGGTTTACAACACTTCACAAGGGTTGGACTAGTCCTTGTGAAGCAGCCAAACTCGTTTTGTTGGAACAAATTTCACATGAGATTCGACGGAAATCGAACCCGGATCTCAATGGTGAAAGGCTTGTGACTTTGGAATGAGCCATGAGTTCAGCTCCTTACAAAAGTATTTAACAGCAAAGGAGGAACAGTAATTAAAGAAAAATCTCCTATCTACTAAAAGACTTGACTATTTACAATATACATGAAAAATACTATTAATTTACCCTATCTTCTCACCAAGAATTCTTTCTGTTTCCGCGTATATTATTTGTTAAATTTATTATTTTACCTATATAATCCACACACAGGTTGACTAGTTTCACATGCACCAACGTGTACGCAACTAGGTGGCAACCAAAATATCCCTCAGATAAAAAAGAGATATACATCCTCTCAACATTTCATCAGCATTTACATAAAACATTCCTTGGCCTTTTTTCTCGCAATGCAGTTTCCGCTAAATCTACGTCTTAATGAATTGTTACTTGTTCTGTTTTGTTGGAACAAATTTCACATGAGATTCGACGGGAATCGAACAAGGACCTCAGTGGTGAAAGGCTAGGGATTTCGCTGTGCCACGAGCGTAGCTTGTTAGATCTTGTTTGTAGAGCGGTTTATTCTAGAAATCTCCTCCTCCAAAAGAGTGGCAACTTTGTTGTTGCATTCCTTCATCGTCGTGACAACGGTAGTGCTGTTTCTTCGCAGGTTGGATGACAATCTAATCACGCAAGCGTGAAGGGCGCAGAGCAAACCCAGAAATTTTACTACTAGGTAGCTTCGCCCATGTGCGAAACCGGGCGGTCTCTCTCAGGATTTGGCCTCCTCTCAGACAGGGATGTGATGGCGCACTCGATCAGACTCTTTGCCCTTTGCACGTGGTGTTCCTCAAGGATCGATTTTAGGCCCTATTCTGTTCCTACTTTACGTAAACGATATGCCCTCGACGATTCGAAACGGAAGAACGGTTCTCTTTGCGGATGATACGAACATCCTTTGCACTAAAGAAACCGTAAATAGCACAATATCAGATTTTCAAATTGGTTCCGAAATAACAAATTAATAGTAAACGAAAAAACGGTTTTAATGCAGTTTTCCATTTCAAATAAACAATTCTGTGCTCCATTGAAAATGAATGGTGTATCATTGACTGATGTTAAGGCAACAAACTTTTTAGGTCTCTCAATTCAGTCAAACCTTAAACGGAACGTCCATTTAAATGAATTGATCACAAAATTAAGTTCATTATGCTACGCGTTCAGAATTCTTGCAAATTCAGTCAGCCTTCATACTGTTCGTTGTGTATATTTCGCAAATGTTCATTCCCGCCTGAGATATGGCATAATATTCTTAGGAAATACATCTTATAGCTCCCACACTTTGAGATTACAAAAAAGAATTGTACGAATAATAACGAAATCCCATCCACGTGATTCTCTTAAGCCTCTGTTCATTAATCTAGGAATTTTACCATTACCTTGTCTGTTGATTTACGAATCAGTGGTTTTTGTCAAAAATGACTTGCTTAAGGACGGGAATATATTTTCAGAAAATGCCGATTACTATTGTGACGTCGTAGTAATACACAATAATCACAGACACGAGCTTCAATGATAAATATATACAGGTTTATTCACAATATGTACAGTAATAATTTAAGTTACTCAGCTCTGGTAGATCTTTACTTCCCTGATCGCAGGAGCGATCCTTAAAAATGAATAACTGACTCGTGACCCGCGCCACTCCTCATCGAGCCTCCCGCACACAGCAGACAGCTCCGGCGACTTCAGTCACCCGTGGATATAGTCCACAACGGCGTCCCAACACATTGGTTGCCGCTCGAGCCTAGCTCGGCTCCGCACCGCCCTGGGCGCAAGTTTTTGTGCGTTCGCACGAGGGTTCCCTCTCAGCTCAACAAACCCCGCCCCCGCGCTCTGCGTTCGCTCTTATATAGCTACCACCCACGTGACCTGAAACGTCACTGGGTTTGCACACGGCCCGCACTCGTCGCTTTGCCAGGCATTTTTGGACATCCATTTCCATGGATTCCAAGAATTTGTCACGCGGCACGCGGCAAAAATGCGCTCTCCCGCACTTTGGGCATCCCTTTCCCTAGCTCTTAGGATTTCTCAGAATACCTCGGCGTGTCACATCCTGCCTGGCCCCTGGCGTGAAATCATCTGCCGCCGCACCATTGTGGCGGTTGCTAACTGTACCCCTACAATACGTTACACTATAACACTCCACGTAGACATCATATTCATCAGGTGACAGCATCAACAGCTCATTACAAAAAAATTGCCAGATGACATTAAACGATTAAATTCGATAGAAAAGTTTAAATCCCAAGTGAAATCGTTTCTGCTTCATAAATGTTTCTATACAATTAGAGACTATACTGAGCATCACATGGAAAGTAACATTAAATTTAACAGTGATACGTAATGTATTATTTACAATTTGGACTGTATAAATGTATTTAAACAACCTGTAACAAGTATTGTACTGCAACCTCCGGGTCAATGACCCCCATCTCGATCATGTTTTTCGTCCAGTTTCCCTGATCCATTGAGCAAATGTCGAGATGGCCCCTTGTTTTGCTTCTGGACATAAATGTAACTTCATTATCTGTGCACGTCTTCTAAAATTCAGTAGTAAATATAGTTATTCAAATTATCGTTTCCCCGTTGTCGTGGCAGGAAATATTATTCCTAGACGAAGGACATAATGGATAAGAGCCCAGAATTTATTGCTTATTTATCCTTGAAAATATATTTTATTACATGGGAGCTTTTTTATTCAAAATTAATGTAGTATATGACTTAGTGTAGGGATCACAGAATTTTGAAAATGTGCACAGAATTCACTTCTCCCCATAGCACGTTTATTGTGAAAATCTTATTGCAATTTACATACAGTACACAATATAATTCATGTATAATCAAAAAATCTAATGAGGATATATCACTGCTTTTAGGATGGGCATATGCACGTTTTAAATCAGGTTGGTCTGCAGCAAATAATGACGTAAGCTCTTCTGTTGTCGAAATTGTTGCCAGATATCATTTCAAAAGCTACGTCCTCCCAACCAAATACGATTTGTGAAACTAATCGTGTATAGGTTAACCATTCAGTTCGTGCACTGGTGTATGTGCAACATCATTAAATTAAGTCAGCATGCTGTACACCATAAATACACACACACTTGTGGATTTCTCTTGACTGTCAATAGCTGCATTGACTACGTTCCTTCCTGTATAATCCATAGCGGTGTTCCCATTTATTTCATTGATAAGTAAAACGACAGTTTTGTCAATGTCCCATAAAAGTGAAAATTTGCCTCTATATACTTTAGTGACATCGAGGAACCTTGTTCAACGAGTGAGTAGGCCGAAAAATGACTGTTGAGTGACTTGACTTCACAGATGTTTCATTGGGCACTGTAATGTAATTACAAGATCTCACAAATCACACAAAAATAAGAATTCTGTAGAATATCTAGCATACTCTCTGTTGATATTCAGTAAAACCACTTGTTCTTTTCTTTTAAAAGTGTCAATGCCTCACTTTTTTCTGGCAAACTTCCTTTCATCGAACTAAACATGTCCAACGCCAATGCAGTCAAATCCAATGCGTTATGAGTAATGTCAACGCCAATGCGTTATGAGTAATGCCCAATTTATCACCAAAATTTGAGTGACATTCCTTAACAATATTTTGTAAATCATTTATATTACCTACTTTAGTTTACACTAACTTATTACTTACTTAAGTAATTAATACACAAAAACACATAATTGTTCATCAACCATAACGGAGCATGTTATTTGCGGCTACGGGTCTACCTTTATGACTATAAAACATGAATGAGCTACTAATTAAAAAGTGCCCTCTACGTTAAATTCTTAGGGCTCTGTCTTCAATTCATCTAAACTGTTGAAAACACGAGATGGATTATACTCGGCTACCGAAAGCCTCGGGACTAGTAGTTATTGTTCTTTCCAGTTTTACAATTTCTATTCTTTCTTTGTAAGCTCAACTTTCACTTACTGGAGTTACGTCTTGATATTTGGGAAGCGTAGACCGTTTACTTTGATAATAACTGCACATTCACAAAGAATTTCCGAACAAATACATAATTAATCGCATATAATAATTTAGTGACAGTTTCATTAAATTTTAACACCTAAACAGCAATATTGCAGTGACCAATAAATGTAACAAATAAAGATTTGCATAGTTCAGAATTTTTTATTCTGTGTACTGTGTAATCATGTTAGTCCCAAACGATTTATGTACAATGTGTACAATAACCTAGAAGCCTTGTAACGTTTGTACAAATTGACCCACAAATAAATCATTTGCTTATTTTGGCGTTAATTTTAGGTAATATAAACTTAACAATAATTTACTGTTAATAAATCGTCCTTACCAAGTTCGAATTTCTGTAATTTAAGTAACAAAAACATGATCAACACTACAGTCCACAATACACAGAACTAGTGCCTGCTGAGCCTGACCTCCGTGTAATTGAATCGGAGCTCGCGATTATAGCGCTCCTCTGGTTATCTCCGATTCAACTGATGATGGAAAAAACGGAACAGAGGTCTGGTTGTACACATTCACGCAGCGGGAGCCGCTCAGTTTCCTGGGCCAATCAGAAACTGCTTAGGTATCTGTTGTCTACCGGTCTGAGATTGATATGTGACACGTGCGAAATAAAATGGCAAGCAATTTAGACGTATGATTGGGCGCTTCCCTTCTCCAGTTAATATTTTTTTAAAACATTGTTGCGTCGTCGCTGACTCATCGCGTCTCTTTAACTCTTGTTGGGTGTCGACCGCTTTCCCTTACTAATCCTCCATTACTAAGTGGAAGTAATTACTATATCTTTATCAAGTCTCCTCACGTCACCGTCAGTCGGTGCCTTTTATCCCTTCGACCTGCTCGACGCCGTTTGATCCCGAGGTTCCTAACCGGTCACCCAACCAGGTTCCCGCAAGTCTCGAATTCGCTTAACCTCCGTGACTTCTCGGAGCGTAGTAAACGAATTCAGCTAACGTCGCTGGCCTTTTACTATAATAATAATAATAATAATAATAATAATAATAATAATAATAATAATAATAATAATAATAATAATAATAATAATAATAATAATAATAATGGCGTAGGGTAGTGGCGACCTCATCGCCCGCAGTGCCCAGCCGGAGGGTAGGGACTGCGCAGTCAGCCCGGTTTCCTCTACCTACAAAGAGGCGCTGACCGCTGTCCTAACCTAGACATCCTCCCTTTCATATTCCTCCCTCCCCTTCCAGCAGGAGTAAGTGGGTGGATCGAGTAGCTCACTTTCTTCCGCTACCTAAACCCTCGGCATTTTCCATCTGGAAAGGCTCCTAAACCTTAGTTTTCCTTTCCTTCCTTACCCCTCGTCTCTCAAAGTCCAACCTTACGTCAGAGCGCACGTCATCTCAAGCCACGTGGGAGTCGGGCTATGTCGATTAAAAGCGACGAACAGGGCAATGGCACATAATACCTGGGCGTAGGTATAAAAGGCGCACCCATCTGTGATGGAGAAAAGAAACTTGAGAAGCCTCGGAAAAGAGCCGCTGCCTGGGGAGCGCCAGAGCATCTCTGGAGCCATCGCTGGAGGTGACAGTATGCGAACCGATGGTGGCAGGATGCCGACAGGGTGGGCACCTGCCGGGGAACCCGAAGAACCTACAGCCTACCACCGAAGGAGAACCCAACACTCACCATCTCCAGCAGAACTAGCAATTGATGTTTCAGTAGAAACTCAGCCACTGACCACTCTTGCTGGCAAGCTAAGGCAGAAAACGAAATGGACTGAAGAAATGAATGAATTTATCGTTTACTGCTACCTCAAAATAACTAAACTGGAATCCGACTTAACAGCATATAAAGAACCATTGTACCAAATGGTTATTGGCAAATACTCCACAAAGACAGTCCAAAAATATTGTTGATCAAAAACGTTCTATACTAGTCAACAAGAGACTCCGAGAATCGCAAATATACAAAATTAAGGGAAAAATAAAACAAGAGCTGGGACTGCATCAATTGGGAACGAAAGAAAATCAAAATCTAACAGATTTAACTTGTTCTAGTAATGGGAACGTTAGAATCAACCTCAGCGAAACCCCAGCATTTGACAACAAAAATGAACTGGAGAACAGTGGGAGGAATCGTATGCCGAATTTTATGGATCTGACCCTTTCCAAAGACCGAAAATGCCAAAATTTCAATTAAGGGCTAAAACAAATCTCATTTTGAGCGAAGTCGATAGAATTCTCCAGTATGAAACAAAGAATATGCAAATATAGAATTACTGCATAACTTTGTGTTCATTGGTGCTGTCACAGTACTTAAAGCTAATGGCCAGAAGCTAATTTTAATGAGTGATAGAAAGCAAGTTCAGCCTGTGCTGTCTCCTTGGGAACGGCGACTTCAACGCCAAATTGAAACACTGCGTAAGAGCATTGGTAGACTTTCTCAAACACTCAAAGACAACTGTAGTGCCAAGATTAAAAGAGAAGTAGAGAAAATTATGTTCAAATATAAAAATGAAGGAAACCAAACAGTCATCACGGTACTTGATCAACTCAAAGAAACTCTTTCTGTTAAAAGTAACAGGCTAAGAAGATACCGCGAAAGCAACCTTCGCAAGAAACAAAATAAACTCTTCCAAATAAATGAAAAACAGTTCTACCGATCTATCCAGATGGATAATGCTCAAGGACAGAACCAAGGGGAAATGCCAGACGCGCAAGAAGTGAATAGGTATTGGGGAGACATATGGATACAAAGTGAGTACAACAATTTCAATGCTGAATGGATCCAAACTGTTAAAGATGAGTGCAAAGACATACCCATGATGAATGACCATAGTATACACATTGAAGATGTTAAAAGAGCTGTAAAGAAAACTTTGAATTGGAAGGGAACCGGGAGAGATAACATACATAATTTCTGGTTCAAGAACTTTCCCAGCATTCACGAAACAATGGCAGGGTTATTCACAAAAGCCCTGAATAATCAAGATGCCTTACCATCATTTTTAACTTATGGATTAACTTATCTTACCCCAAAATCCAAAATACCCAGCTCTGATCCCGGGAAATATAGGCCTGTTACATGCTTACCAACTTTATACAAACTACTAACTTCCATAATAACACATAAGATCTATCAGCACCTTGAAGACAATAACATCCTGGCTGAAGAGTAAAAGGGCTGCAAGAGGGGGTCACAAGGCTGCAAGGAACAGCTCATTATAGATGCGGCAGTCTGTGGACATGTGAAGAAAACAGGAGGGACGTTATATACAGCTTATATTGATTATCAAAAAGCCTTCGACAGCTTACCTCACTCCTGGCTAATTGATGTGCTTGATATGTACAAAATAGATCCATTGGTTGTATCGTTTCTAAAGGCACAGATGCAAACGTGGACAACCAGATTGCACATTTGCACGCAAAATAATCGTGTCAATGCAGGAGACATACATATTAAACAAGGAATCTTCCAAGGAGACTTAGCGCTCTGTGGTTCTGCCTTGCTATGAATCCCTATCGACTTTGTTAAATGAAGATCAAATGGGCTACAAAATCAACAGCAAAATCGATCATGTACGCTTATCGCACCTGCTGTACATGGACGACTTAAAATTTATTCAGCACCACAAGAGAAAAGCTTAATCATTTGCTTGACACTACTGCAAAATTTAGCAATGATATTTGAATGCATTTTGGCGTTGAGAAATGTAAACTTAATGCACTGCGGAAAGGAAAGTGGCAACATCAGATGGACTACACCCTTGGAGAAGAAAATGCTAAACACGAACGAATTCATGCCATGAATCCTGAGGAATATTACAAATATCTTGGATATTTACAAAGATCTAATGTTGACCAAAAATTACAAAATCTAACAATACCCAGGAATTTAATACTCGTCTGAGTAAAATTCTGAAAACTAAACTCAGTGCCAGCAGGAAAATTAATTATAAATACCTATGTAATTCCAGTGCTGACCTACAGCTTTGGTATTGTCAGATGGACACAAACCGAACTAGATGCATTTAATACAAACTGCAGAGTACTTTGCACCAGATTTAGATGCCACCACCCTAAAAGCGCAGTTGAGAGATTCCCCCTATCTAGATCTTTAGGAGGAAGAGGTGTCATAGATATTGTGAATCTCCGTCACCAACAACTGGAGAAACTGCGTCAGTACTTCCACGAAAAAGCTAATGGAAGCAAGATACATCGGATTGTAACATACATTGCCGGAAAATTACACCATTGAATTTGTCTGATGAAAAAATGAACATACAAAAGCAAAATCAGACCAATGAGATGAAAATCAGCAACTGGAAAGAGAAGCAACTTCATGGACGCTACACATACCAGATAGAGGGAGAACTGATGGACCGTAAGTCGTCAATTAAATGGCTGTGCTTTGGAGAACGTTTTGCGGAAACAGAGGGTTTCATGGTAGCTATTCAAGACCAAATAGTATCAACTAAAAACTACCGTAAATTTATCCTGAAAGACACTAACGTTCGTGATGACAAATGTCGGCTATGTGGAGAACATAGAGAAAATATAGACCACATTATCAGTGGATGCAGCTCTCTAGCATCCTCAAAATATACAAAACGACATGACGACATTTGTAAAGTGGTTTATCAGCAACTATGCCACAATAATAACCTTTTGACGGGTAACCGAACACCATACTATAAGTACACACCCGAACCAGTCATTGACACAAATAATCACAAAATGTACTGGAACAGATCCATAATAACAGATAGGTCTGTATCATCTAATAAACAGGACATTGTATGGCATGACAAGAAAAAAAAAGGTGTATCTGATTGATGTCGCAGTCCCGCTAGCTCACAACATCCCAAAGAAAAGAAGTGAAAAAATTCTAAAATATCAACCTCTGGCAAATGAGATAAAGGAAATGTGGAGCGACGTGGAAATGATGACGATTGTACCAATTTCCGATTGTACCTAGGCGCCACTGGTGAAATTCCTAAGTTCCTACATAAATCCCCAGCTGAACTGCAACTGAAGAAGGGGTTATACATCCAGATGCAAAAGATTGTCATATTGAACACGTGTAACATCGTGAGGAAGTTTCTGAACATTGATGGTTGATCCAGTGCTGATTATGACAGTTGGAACCTGTATCTCTTGTTCATGGTAACAGAGATGCACGAGTGGAAACAAGTTAAATTGTGATAGTGATAATAATAATAATAATAATAATAATAATAATAACAACAACAACAATAACAAAATAAATTATATACTCTTATCTCATATAAATAATGATTTTATGATATTTATTAGCATATAACTACCGTGCTACAAATCATATGTGCAACCTTAGGAAGTTAAAGGCCATGGACATGCATAGAACTCAATATTCCGAGCAACGTCATCGCCTGAGCTTTGCAGCAACCAGGTCGAACGCAACGCGCTCAGACCAACGAGAAAATCCGAAAATAAGAGCAGGAACCAAACTTTGCCATTGGCTCCTGTAGAAAAACCGAGGGAAACCTCAACAAGAATTTTTTCCATTAGAAGAATGGGAGTCTAGTTGAAATCTTCGAGAGAGACGGTCCGTCGAAAGTCCCGTAGCAGAAGTCTAGTTGAAATCTTCATGAGAGACGGTTCGATGAAAGTTGCGTAAGAAAAGTACAGTGGAGATTTTCGTACGTAACGAATCGTCGAAATTCTCGTGGGAAGACGGAGTATGTTTATGCTTTGAATACCGTACGATGGTTGAAAAACGTGCTGTGGTGAGGAGAATTGCAGTAATTTCCGGTGAGTGATTAAGGGCTCATTTCGGCATACCACGGACAAATTCTATGTAGCCGCTGCGCCGAATCGCACAGGCGTGAGTCCTGGGCAACTTCCAATCTTCAACGTGGTCAGAGGAGTCTTAGTGTTGAAACTGGAAACGTGCGTATGGGAGAGGCCGTTTTGTGTTTTCGGACGAGAAGAATTGGACTTGGACGTGGGCTGACGGAAGCAACGGAAAGCGAAGGGCTTGGCCGCAACCGAGAAGTGGCGAGCACTCCGCTGGATTTGCCCGAGGCCGCGCAGAGCTTCGTCGCCCTCTCGCTGCTGGCAATCGTCGCCGAGGCCGGTGCCGCGTCGAGTCACAGTGCCGCCACGAAGCGAGGTCGCTGCCCGCCGATACCGCGGCGTTCATGCTCCGCCCGTAGTGTCCGCTGGACTTGTTGGAGTAATGATTGAATCGACGTCTATGATGATCACTAGGGCTAATTTAAAGAGAATAAATTTAGATTGATGGATTAATTATATTTATTGACATGATTCATTTTAAGTTTTTTATATATTTACTTAAATTTATTTTTATTTTATTGAATTATAGATTTATACATATATATTAATATATTACTATAACTGTATATATGTGTATATATATTGAGCCGTAGCCGGACATATGTCCTGCCCACGAACCAAACCCGAAGCGCCGAATTGAAACGTTGGTTCAGGCGGTCCGGCAAGTTAAACGTGTCGCGTTGGCGACGTCATCGCCTGACGTCGGCATCGAGCAAGTGAAGCGAAACCCACGATGGCCAATGAAAAGATCAGAGCAGTAACTAAACCTTGCCATTGTCTCCCGAGGAAAAACCGAGGGAACCCGCGGCACTGATTTTTTTTCGTTGGAAGAGGTGAGCTCTCTAAAATTTCTTGAGGATAGTAGTCGAGACCGCTCTGCCTGTTAAATTTTGTGGAAGAAGATCGACTAGATCAGTGCGGAGTGTTTTATGGTGTGCTATCCATCGTTTCACGAACTATTCTTTTAGGCCATTACGTAAGGCAAGAGGAAATAATCCTTGCACGAGATCTGGCATTTGACGAGGTGGAAATAACCCCCCCTTTCATGAACTTAAAAATACGTGCATGAACCACGTCGCTTCTAGTGGTCTAATAGCAGAGAATTGTGTTGCGAGCGGGTGGAGGGTGCGAGCGAAGGAGTACTGGTTCGAAGAAATAGTGCAACGAGCGCCATCACCAATGGAACTAAAATCCAACATTGGGGCCATTTTGTAAAACTCACGAGAGCACACCGCTAGCACTTCCCAATACACTTCAATAACTGCGACGAAAATTCAAGAACACGCAGTTTCCGATTGACACGCCTTGAAGAAAAAGGCGAGTCAGAAAAAACGAGGTACTAGCGTTGGAGCAAGGACTCAGCGATGGATCCAGCCGCACCGAGTCGGCCCATACCTGCCACCCGCCCGCTTGGGGGTCGCGAGGTACCTACGCCCAGGCAGCCCCGCAGAGTACATTCACCCCTTCTGAGTACCTGTGTGAACAAAGACGGGGATATTTCAAATCTTGTGTAATTAAATGGCTACTATCCAAATTGAGTCAAAAATCAAAGAACTGATTTAATTGAACATTCAATGAAATTGAATTTAGTGAGGAACAAAAACAAAACTTTGGTTTTGTAATGAAATCTTAAAGAGTATTGCTTGCAATACTAGTGTGCATGATATTGCCGACATGGAGTGAAGTGTTTAACCTTAATGTTCATTGTAAATTACCATGAGCTCATGAAATAGTTATTTGTGTAAATTTAATTAAGTTGAAGCCAGGTAGAGCCTGCCTATGTATTGACATTCGTTCAGTTTTTCTTTGTATGTGTTTACTCATGGTTAAAGAATATATGATTTTATGTCTCAGATCCACGATATTTTTCTTTGTCGTAAACGTGCCTGTATACTCCTAAACACGTAGTCCTGGTATTAGTCTACAAAGTACAATTGAATTAAATCAACTTGACAGGTCTGACGGCAGATCGGCCGTGAACTGTCGGACGTCGGAGGTAACGCCCACGCGGACCGAAGCTCACTTAGGGATAACGACGCCTGATCGGAAGAGTTGCAAATGCACGATGCCCCGCGGGAATTCCGTGACTATATATCTAATGTAACGTTTTGCCCTCGTCCACGTCGGCTGGCTGCTTGCCCGGCTGCCAGTTGGTAGTGAGAACTCACCTGCGTCGCCACATGTATGATCTGGCGAAGGATTAAGAAGGCATGCATGTACCGGTTTCCAAATTCTCTAGCGATTAATACGCTAATTGAAAAAAACAAATTTCATTTAATTTAACAATCAAACCCACCCAAAAACAATTACTAAGCCACATTATATATTATCACCCCTACTGCGCCCTTTATAATCTAATGATAACCTCCTTCCCTCTTTCTCCCTCTCCAATTTTCATTGCTCCGTTCATGTGCCCATTTGACGATCTCACCCAGAATTGTCCGTAACTGGCGCTGGAAGGCGGCAGACTCCCATGGAGAGCGCGGGATCAGTAGATCGCCGAGATCAGTTGATCAGTGGATACGCAGTGATGACTCGTCGGTTCCGGGCCCCGCGTTAAGGAGCGAGGGTGTGGCGGCCTCGCTCGTCCCTCGGCGATGGAGCTGCGTAGCGAGAGCGATGCCTCAGGGGAGGAATCATGCGTCTCCCGCTGTCTCGCCTCAATCGCAGAGACTGCTCTCACAAACTGTCCCACACATGTGTGCCACTATTTCGCGCGTGTACTTATTGCAAATGGTGGCGGCGAACGTCTCACTCAACTCGACGATTAACGCTTGGCGGCATTATGCAGCCGTACGGCGAAACTCCGAGGAGCAAATTAGAAGTTCAGCACACAATTACGGAAGACCGTACGACGAAAAATTTCAGAAGAAGCTGATCCCTCGACGACAAGTTTCAGAAGAAGAAGGAGAACTTCGATTCTCGAGTATTTATAGATTACTCTGATGCAGATGACGCGGTGGCTCCCCGCCTATCACGTACCCTTTTTTGTCCCGTGACTTGTCTCATACCATGAGGTGGCGCTTCCTGAAGCCATCTTTCCGAAATGCACCGTGACGTAGGCTCCCGCGTCACTAGTTTTCGGCCACATACCTAACTCCTGACGTCACGGCGCTCCACCCTCCCTCGGCAGGAACAATAGCAACAACCCTTTGCCGGATTATATCCCTGGCGACACGCGCATTTCCGTCGTTTCTGCACAATTCCTGAGTAGTGAACTCCCCAGCGTTTTGTATAGCAAAATGCGATTCTATTATTTTATTTATTTTCTGCTGCTGAGCGGTTTGAAAATTGTGAATGCGAATGATACTCTGTGCTGTTACAATATATATATATATATATATATATATATATATATATATATATATATATATATATATATATATTGAGACGAGCTCGAACATATGCCCTAGTAACGGACCGGACCATGTGTAAAAATTCCCAAGATACCGTTTTCGGCAGTGCGCTAATTTGAACGCGGCGCGAGAACCCCGTCACTCTCTGACGTCGACCGCGGCCGCGCCGAGCGAAACGCTTGTCCACGAATAAGAAATTCGAAAGATAAGCTTGGGAACGAGATCTTGTGATTGGCCGGTATCCGAAAAACGAGGGAAGCCAACGGCAAGAAATTTTTTCCGTTGAAAGTTGAAAGACTCTTAGGAAAATCTCGGAGGAGGACGGATCGCTGCGGAACGCGTCTCACCAATCACGTCAAAACCGTTATAAGTGATGGTTAGTGAAGAGAAACCGGTCGCGGGTCGCTAGCAGTGAACTTCACGCGAGATTGTTTCATCCGAGTACGGGAAGAGAACGAATACTGTACTCGTTTTTTTATTGATAATTCACGACGGAAAATAAACGTGTATCAGTGGGAGCGAATTATGTGAATTCGGTGAGGGCTGAATCGGACTCTTTTCCGGCGTACGCCGAACAGTTTTCTGCATCGCCGCTACGTCACATCACCGAAGCAAGGAGCCAAGGCGATAACCATTCCTGAAACACCGCCAGAGAAGCATTTGTGTTGAGGAAGGAAGACGGGCGCAGAGGCGAGGCCGAGGCAATTCTCAGCCGAGAAAACTGGTGCGGAAACGCAGCGGAAGGAGGGGCGGAGGATCGTGGAGGCCAGGCTACCCCGGCGCGTCGCCAGCACGAGCCGTCGCTACCAGCGCGAGAGCCCGGAGGTCGCGTAAGGTGCGATCGCCACGTTCTCCAAACGCCGAGGCGCCAAGGCGCCGCTCGCAGCACTCGACTAGGCCAGTTCACGTAAAACCCCATTGGAGAAGCGTGAGTACCCGTGCGACAGAACGGTCGCAGTAACGAAAAAGATGTAATCGAACAATGTTAAACCACACTATTCTTTTAAAAGCTTTTCAAATGTTACGCATTTCAAGCCACATTTGTGAATGCTGGCGTGTGGAACTCTTGAATGAAAGCTATGTAAGAACATAAGTGATTAATTTGCTTTAAACAAGTCACCCAGTTGATTGAGTGTTTAAAGAGGTTTATAAAGTGTTCAAAGTTCATATAGTAAATTTATCTGTAGTCTGTGCTGAGTTTTCTAAGCATTGGTGGTTGAAGTGTATTGTGAATTAAAAACCACTTTTAAGAAACGAAAGCAATTTAGCGCAGGGAATTTAAAAATTTGTGTTCTTTGTGTCCTTAAGACGAAGGTATTCCTACACCAACTGGTGCATGAATTACAAAATTATTTAATGAATGATGAAATAAGGTTTTTTTATGAGGTAGCGATAATTGCTTCGAATATGCATTTCCGAGCACGAAGGTTGTGTTCTAAATGTGATTATTTGTGAAGGGTTGTTATTTTTGTTGAATTTGTGTGTTGTGTTTTTTTCTTTTTGTTTCTTGATTGTAGAATATACAGCCTTGTATGCCAGAGCCACAAGTGTTTTGCTTTGAGTACAAACCTGCCCGTAGTCCCCACCCAGGTGCATTTCCAGACATAAGCCTCATCAAGGCAAACGATTCGAAACAACTCGAGAGGTCTGACGTCGGGACGGCAGTGAACTGTCGAACGACGCCGGTAACGCCCACGCGATCTCACACATCCTTAGGGCTAACGACTCCTTATCGCAACTGAGTTGTATTATGCGCGGCGCGTCGGAGGGAAGGCCACGACGTGTGTTCCGTCGCATAATTTGGCGCCCAACGTTTAAGGCTCGACAATTGACCCACAAAGGTCGCATAATTTGGCGCCCAACGTTTAAGGCTCGACAATTGACCCACAAAGGTCGCATAATTTGGCGCTCAACGTTTAAGGCTCGATAATTGGCCCACAAGGGACCATAATTTGGTGCCATATGTGGAGCTGGATATACGTGCCATTTTAGCACCCACGCAGGTATCATTGGATAGGTCATTTTACACGCGTGTTTCGTCAGTCATTCGGCGTACATGCGAAGCGCAATTTTGTTTAAAGGAATTGATTTTCTTAATGTTTCAGGACTGTTATTTTTCCAAATTAAAATAATTGTGCTTATTCATCTAAAATTATTCCTACTTTTGAGTTAAATGATTACAATTTTTGCCATTTCAATTAACAGCCATTGGGTGGAATACAGAAAGGTTATGACTCATTGTGGCAATAGTGAAATATTGTTGTACAGCATTGTGGTGAATTTCTTTCAGCAGTGATTTATTTTGTATATTTAGCGCAGTGTTGTGTTGTGATTTCTTTTAGCTTAAAGTGTGACGTGCATTCATAGTGTTTTTGCAAGGTAGCATTGTGATTCCCTCAGTGATATTTCTTTCTGTGCATTGTGGAGGTGTTAGGGTACTTAGTGAACAACTTAATTTATTGTATAAATATTTCTTTGTAAACGGGTACTCAACTTCTCACGATGGCGGATAGATTTATGGAATCTAGGGGGCTAGTGGGAGAAAATCCTGTAAGCAGTGATTCAGATCAGGATTAGGAAGGACGGGACCGCGGAGTAGGGGCGTCGCCGCAGGAAGAGGGAACGCCGACTGAATCAGATCGCGGAACCGAGAATCCAGAAACATCACTGGGCGTGCAAGGGTTGGAATCACCACCAGTCAGTCCGAATGACCCCATGTTAAACCTAATGAGGGCACTATTGGGTAATTTCCACACAACCCTTACAACTAAAATGGAGAATATTCAACAACAGAACCACGCCATAGCTGCAGAGTTAAAACAAGAAATAAAACAAGAAATTCAACAAGTACAACAAAATGTTCAGCAAGAAATTCAACAAGTACAAGAAAATGTTAAGCAAGAGTTAAAGCAAGAAATTCAACAAGTACAACAAAATGTTCAGCGAGAAATTCAACAAGTACAAGAAAATGTTCAGCGGGAAATGCAGCAACAAAACCAGGCGTTAGCTGCGGAGCTGAAAGATCAACAACAGGTTCTAGCTACGGAGTTGACGCCCAAAATAAATACCGCAACGATAAGGTCGAAGCTATTCAGCGCGCGCAGGAAACCTGGGTGGCCGAATTGAAGAACGAAGTTGATAAGAAGTTGGAAGCACAAGCGGAGAAGTTGGAAGAACAGGCGGATAAAATAGAAACTGTACAAAATAAGTGTGAAGAAATGAACACTAGAATAGATGCAGTAACCGACTTCGTCGAAGCCCGCACGAAACAACATGAAGACAAGGTCGTACAAGAATTAAAAGTAATTTCAGATCGGGTGGAAGAAGGCGCGCAAGAACGTTTAGAAGTGCAAGCGAAACTAAACGACTTACAAGCAACGGTGAATACCATGCCTGTCGCCGTATGTTCAACGCACCCTTTTAACTTAAATGTGCTGCCTACTTTGAAGTTTTCGGGATCTCCCGAAGAACATCCGTATTCTTTCTTGAAGGCACTAGACAGTTTTATGGCTCTTAGTCGCCTGCCGGAGCAATATAAAACTCACTTGTTATATCAGATTTTACAAAAAATGCGAGAACTTGGTTAGAAACTCTTGAACCATTTCCTCAAACAATCCAAGAATTTAAAATAAAATTTTTAAATAGATATTGGAGCGAGGAAATTCAACTCAATCACAAGATGACAGTCATGAACGCGTACTACAAGCCGACGCTTGGCAGCATGCGCGATTATGCTGCGGGGAAAATCGCCGCACTCAAGTTATGTTCGCCACCTATGGAAGACAAAGAAATTATTTGTTTGTTGACAAGACATTTTCCATATGGCATACAAAACTTAATAAGAAGTATTGCTCCACGTGACATCAAGGCATTTCAACGATTGTTAAGTAATTACGATATTACGGCAGATAATATTGTAAAGGGAGGCAAGGCTAGCACGACGACCAACGCTATCATTACGTGCGTGGGAGGTCCAGAGGCGAAATCAACCAGAGTGACCAACCAGGCAATAAAAAGAACGATCGAGGTGCGGAAGAAAATAACTTTCGAAAGGAAACGAAAGACCGGACTTCAAAACAAGGAGGGGAGAAAGCTAATAGAAGCTATCCACAAAACAAACACAAGAATATGGAGGAAGAAAATAATGAAGAATTAGGTGACAAACACCAACATCAGCCATCAACATCGGGAAACTGCCACGGTTCGATGTGAGCGGGGACCCCATGTCGAACAACGTTCAAGCAGAATACAACGTGGTTCCTATAATTTCTATAGGAGATCCACCAATGGGTGTCGTGTGGAATATGGCCACGACGAACGAGTACCCGTACCGCTGCCCAGTAATTGAAGTACGCTGTGGTAACGTGACGATCAAGGCGTTAGTGGACACCGGCTCCATGGCGACCATCATGGATGAAGACACCTACAATGCGCTAAAGGACTCGAAGATTGAAATACCTCAATTGCCAGTCAAGAGTACGCGAATTACGACTGCAGTTGGAAACAAGTCAAGCCCAATAAGAAAGCAGATATATGCACCGTTGGAAATAGGAGGCAAGGTCTATGACACGCCATGTCTCGTTGTAAGAGGACTTACGTACGCACTAATTTTAGGCATCGATTTTCTCGTTGAAAATGATGTAATTGTAGATTCAAGAGCCACAATGATTCTGATAGGTCGTGGAAATGCAAAAATTAACACAACGATGAAATCAAATGAAGAAAAGTTAATTGAAACTAATGATGAAATAGATTTATGTTCATCTGCGACAAATGACTTGAATAAAATGATTGAAGAAAAAGTTAATTTAGCTTCCCTCCTAGACGACGAACAAAAGGCCAAGTTATCGAGATTACTCATCAGCGCCAAGAAGGTGTTCGAAAAAAATCGAGAGCCAGTGAAAAATTACGTGTTTCGTATCCAACTCACGGACGAGACGCCGTTTAAAGGACGCAGCTACCCTATACCAGTGGCGTACCAAGAAGATATTTCAAGACAAATTGAAGAAATGTTAGAAGAAGGCATAATAAAAAGGGCAACGACAGCTTACGTAAATCCAATTGTAATTGTGAAAAAGCAAAACGGCGCTTTGCGCATGTGCTTAGACGCGCGTCACTTGAACTCACTGACAGTTCCGTTCAGAGATGTACCGCCTAAAATTGACGAGATATTGTTACAATTCGCTAATAAAGGGTACTTCTCGTCAACTGACTTCAGCAAGGCATACTATCAAATGAGGTTACATCCAAGAGATCACAAGTACACGGGATTCGTCTACAGGGGACGAAGCTATGTTTTCAACGTGTCCCATTCGGATTGCGCAACAGTGGTGCCGCGCTGGTTCAATGTTTGGACGAAATCATGAACAATGCTGGGTTACGAGACACTACCATTTACGCGGATGACGTCATTGTTCATTCAATAGATTTTGAACGTCACCTTGAGGCATTGGGAAGATTATTATCGCTATTAATCAAAAATAATCTAGTATTAAATCTCGAGAAATCGCATTTTTGTGTACCACAAATCAAATTTCTTGGGTATGAAATCACGAAAAATGGAATCAAAATGGGATTGGATAGAATTAAAGAAATCGAAGCCATACCCCGACCGAGGAATATTCGGCAACTAAGAAGAGTTTTAGGAGTTTGTAATTACTTTAGCATGTTTTGCCACAATTACGCTCTAATAATGGCTCCTTTATATAAATTATGGCGAAAGGATCAAAAATGGGAATGGACAGAGCGTCACCAGAAGGCTTTCGACGATCTCAAACATATGTTTTTGCAAACATGCACGATTTCGCACCCGCATTTCACGCAGACGATGTACCTTCAAAGAGATAGTAGCGATCTGGGCGTGGGAGCAACCTTGTACCAAATCATTGATGGGGAAACGAAAATCATCAATTTGGTCAGCACTGCCTTGAAAGGACCGCAGGTTCGTTTCACGACGGCGGAAAAGGAAGCTTACGCCATTGTTTGGGCTCTCACAAAATTAAAAAACTATTTGATGGGGAGGAGTTTTGTCATCAAAACCGATCACAAAGCTCTGATCTTTTTAAATCGTTGCAACTGGCAGAACCATAGACTGATGAGGTGGTCACTGTGGCTGCAACAGTTTGACTTTCGAATCGAGTATGTCGAGGGGAAGAAAAATGTATTACCTGACTTACTCAGTCGTCAGTTTCCAGCCCCGGAGACAAACGTCACCCATGAGAGCGTCGAACAGATCAACGCAATCGATCTAAAGATTCCTCAAAGTTTTTTATGGGATTGGTCCACATTGGCAGGCCTTCAAAATCACGACGACGAAATTAGCAAAGTCAAGCGTGTACTCGAGGGAAGAGAGCGACCGGAAGATGAGGAAGTCGCTGCGAAATTGCAGAGAGATCCCGGAAGATGGAGGTTGACTAATGGCATGGTGCTGATCCGAATGGACACCGATCCTATTACCTACCGGATCTGGATCCCAAAAATGCACGCGGAGGAACTCATTAACTATGTCCACGCGCGGGCTGCGCATTACGGGTTCGCAAAAATTAAAAGTATTATGAGCGAACTGTGCTACTGGAAAAACATGGATAGGGATGTGAAACGAGTAATCACGTCGTGTGAGACATGCATGAGGACAAAGTTCCCGAATCGATCTTATGCGGAAGCAATGATACCGATAATCCCCGAAGGGAAAAATGATATTATCGCAGTCGACATGTACGGGCCGCTACCAAAATCTAGGCGCGGGAACAAGTACGTAATGGTCATCATCGACTTGTTCACAAAATTCACACAGGTTTACCCCATTAACAAGACCAGCGCAAACCAATGTTTGCGACAGGTTGAAAAGTATATGGCATTAGCTGGACATTATCGTAGGGTGTTGAGTGACCACGGGACGCAGTTCACGAGTGAGCAGTGGAAGCGGTCAACGGATGAAAAGGGCATGACCCCAGTTTATTCATCAATCAGGCACCCACAATCCAACCCCAGCGAGAGGGTAATGAAAGAATTATCCAGGTTGTTCCGCACGTACTGCAGCCAGAAGCACGATGACTGGAGCGAGCTAATCCCGCACATTAACAAATGGCTAAATTATGTTCCACACGAGAGCATAGGCATGAGCCCCTATGAAGCCCAATTTGGACGACGGCCACCTCATATCCTTGAATACTTGGATAGGGAGGAGCTGACGGGTGAGGAGCAACCGCCATCTGAACAACAAATCATGGAAAAACTAGTAAAAGCGGCAGAAGAAAGAAAGAAGAAAGTGAAGACAAGACCATATTCTTTTCAAGTGAATCAAAAGGTCATGTTACGAACTCCAAGGGTTTCAATACCAAGACTAAAGTTTTTTTCCAATTTTTTCCATCTGTACGAAGGACCTTACACCATTAATAGAATGGTGGCACCGAATGTGGCAAAATTAATGGATCATAACGATCAAATCGTGGGGACATACAATTTTTTCAACCTTAAACCATGCTAAAACAAAAATGAAGGAATGTAGAGATAAGAGGGGAGAAAATGGCTTGTAACAAGATTGTTTTTCCATTACCTTATCAAGTCAAGACAACGGAAAAAAATCTTACCGGTTGGGGGGCAATGAGACGAGCTCGAATATATGCCCTGGAAACGGACCGGACCATGTGTAAAAATTCCCAAGATACCGTTTTCGGCAGTGCGCTAATTTGAACGCGGCGCGAGAACCCCGTCACTCTCTGACGTCGACCGCGGCCGCGCCGAGCGAAACGCTTGTCCACGAATAAGAAATTCGAAAGATAAGCTTGGGAACGAGATCTTGTGATTGGCCGGTATCCGAAAAACGAGGGAAGCCAACGGCAAGACATTTTTTCCGTTGAAAGTTGAAAGACTCTTAGGAAAATCTCGGAGGAGGACGGATCGCTGCGGAACGCGTCTCACCAATCACGTCAAAACCGTTATAAGTGATGGTTAGTGAAGAGAATCCGGTCGCGGGTCGCTAGCAGTGAACTTCACGCGAGATTGTTTCATCCGAGTACGGGAAGAGAAGGAATACTGTACTCGTTTTTTTATTGATAATTCACGACGGAAAATAAACGTGTATCAGTGGGAGCGAATTATGTGAATTCGGTGAGGGCTGAATCGGACTCTTTTCCGGCGTACGCCGAACAGTTTTCTGCATCGCCGCTACGTCACATCACCGAAGCAAGGAGTCAAGGCGATAACCATTCCTGAAACACCGCCAGAGAAGCATTTGTGTTGAGGAAGGAAGACGGGCGCAGAGGCGAGGCCGAGGCAATTCTCAGCCGAGAAAACTGGTGCGGAAACGCAGCGGAAGGAGGGGCGGAGGATCGTGGAGGCCAGGCTACCACGGCGCGTCGCCAGCACGAGCCGTCGCTACCAGCGCGAGAGCCCGGAGGTCGCGTAAGGTGCGATCGCCACGTTCTCCAAACGCCGAGGCGCCAAGGCGCCGCTCGCAGCACTCGACTAGGCCAGTTCACGTAAAACCCCATTGGAGAAGCGTGAGTACCCGTGCGACAGAACGGTCGCAGTAACGAAAAAGATGTAATCAAACAATGTTAAACCACACTATTCTTTTAAAAGCTTTTCGAATGTTACGCATTTCAAGCCACATTTGTGAATGCTGGCGTGTGGAACTCTTGAATGAAAGCTATTTTAAGAACATAAGTGATTAATTTGCTTTAAACAAGTCACCCAGTTGATTGAGTGTTTAAAGAGGTTTATGAAGTGTTCAAAGTTCATATAGTAAATTTATCTGTAGTCTGTGCTGAGTTTTCTAAGCATTGGTGGTTGAAGTGTATTGTGAATTAAAAACCACTTTTAAGAAACGAAAGCAATTTAGCGCAGGGGATTTAAAAATTTGTGTTCTTTGTGTCCTTAAGACGAAGGTATTCCTACACCAACTGGTGCATGAATTACAAAATTATTTAATGAATGATGAAATAAGGTTTTTTTATGAGGTAGCGATAATTGCTTCGAATATGCATTTCCGAGCACGAAGGTTGTGTTCTAAATGTGATTATTTGTGAAGGGTTGTTATTTTTGTTGAATTTGTGTGTTGTGTTTTTTTCTTTTTGTTTCTTGATTGTAGAATATACAGCCTTGTATGCCAGAGCCACAAGTGTTTTGCTTTGAGTACAAACCTGCCCGTAGTCCCCACCCAGGTGCATTTTCAGACATAAGCCTCATCAAGGCAAACGATTCGAAACAACTCGAGAGGTCTGACGTCGGGACGGCAGTGAACTGTCGAACGACGCCGGTAACGCCCACGCGATCTCACACATCCTTAGGGCTAACGACTCCTTATCGCAACAGAGTTGTATTATGCGCGGCGCGTCGGAGGGAAGGCCACGACGTGTGTTCCGTCGCAATATATATATATATATATATATATATATATATATATATATATATATATATATATATATATATACACACACACATGATTTTTCGCCATGGCGCCGACTTTACTCAAGCGTCCATGGCGCCGCGACGTCTTCCAATTCCGGCGGCCTCGGACCGGCGAATCGCGTTTCCGCGCGGTTTCCGGCTCCAGTGAGCAGCGATCCTCTCCCACGCACTAGCTGCTCCCCCGTGTCACACAGCTCAGAGAACTCGCGCGGGAGCAGCGCGCGGAAGGTGAAGGCGAGGGCCCTTTCATCTGTGAAAGCTGTTCATCTGTGACGCCGCTGTTCGCCGCTATGCCGGTCTCATGCAGGATGCGCGGAGCGGACGGCCCCAGCGCCCTGGCGAGCGCCCTCTTTTTCAGCTCCGCCGGAGGAAACTAGTTTCGAACGCCTAGAACACTGAAAACGTCAGCGGTTTTAGGTGTTCGGTCAAGTCGTAGATTGGGAATATGCGGACGCGCCGCGAGACACACCGCTCTGTTTTCTGCGACCTGGATAGGCCGCGGAGCAGGAGAAGCAGCCGCGAAAGCCTCGCAAGCGTACGCCCACATGGGACGCACGCACGCGGTGAATAAGCGGCGCTTTAAGGAAAGGTGTAGGTCGGGAGAACGGAGAAGAGGTTTCAGAAGAAGGGTTCGAATTTTGATTTTGGCAGCGAGATATCGTGCGTGCGCATACCAGCAAAAACCACTGTCAAAAACCACCGCCCAAATATCTCGCTGCACTCTCCCATGGGAGATACGCGCCCGCCAAGCTGATTGTTCCATTGGGGTCTACCCTGTTACGAGTGAAGTTGACGGCCACACATATCTCTAGGTTAAGAACGAGTCGTTTCCGACTCAGCCATTCGGGAAGGGCGGCGAGACAATCGCTTAAGTATTTAATTGACTGCCTTCCGTTCGCCGATTTCGCATAATACGCAAAATCAACCGCGAACATCAGAAGCCCGCAGCGTTGAATATCAGTCCTTTTATCAGCAGGAAGCGGCGCCTCATTCACGTATAAACCGAAAAGGGTAGGAGAGAGAACGCTCCCCTGAGGCACTCCCGCCTCGGCTCGCCTGAGGGACGAATATTCGTTGTTAACTCGCACACTGAACTGCCTGTCAGAGAGGAAATTTGCGATCAATCTTAGGTAGCAGTCGCTTACCTCCGACTCCGCGAGGCATGATAGTCACCTCGCGGGCGAGGCCGATCACCGTTCAGAGCCGCGTCAGCTGCTGCGCGGAGCTGTGACCAGCCAGTTGTGACCTGTTGCCAAGTAGCATCACCACCTTATATGGAGAAGAAGGGTGAGTAGGATTGGCCAAGGTAACGACTAAAAGAAAGAGGGCAGGTGGTACGGGATTGGTGAAGGAAAAAAAGATCTATAGTGGGAAGGGAGCAAGTGGGGCATATAGGAAGAATACCAATGAAAGAGGGTGAAATATTGATGCGGAACGATATGAAACAGAAGAAAGTGTTAAGGAGCCGCCTGAGAGGAAAAGGAGCAACAGCGAATCAACGGCCGCGAATGGGATCCGTCATTGGCCGACCGTGGGAGTGTGTCCCCTGGGAGCGGCATCGTATTGGCGGGCGAAAAAAGTCATTTTCCACATGGTGCTGAGGCGGAGACAAACTCTATTTAAGTTAATGGGCCCCCTTGATATTTCCAAGGCCTCTTTAATGACGCATGGCCACCAACGAACCTCTCAGCTGATTAGTTTTATGCATGTTTATCAAGTGTAGTATCAACGGATATTTTCTTCCTCGGGCTAGTATGTGTTTGTTCTGTTGTCTGTGATGCAATACAATAATTTGCAGTTTCGGTAATAATGTACGTTATTGCATGAAAATTTCTAATATCTCCTTCAAACACAATAATGTAAATACTGACAATTTTATTTGCCAAAATTTACCGAAAATCACTAATATCTAAAAAAGTAATAAAATTAAACTAGAGGTGCTACAGAATGGCACAGGCTTTCTCGTAGTAAAGTTTTTTAATTTCCTTGGTGTGAACTGGTAGTGCACAGTCTTGTCCCTCCTTCTTGCCTACTTCCATCAATTGCGGCCCAAAGAAAATTTTTTTGGAATTTTCGCAACTTTTCGTTTTCTACATAGTAGAACGTAAATTATATTTTAAGAATATTAAAGGCTATAACATCGTCCTAAATAGAAATTTTCACTTAAAAATGTGAAGCGGCTTTTAAGAAAATGACCATTAAGCATTATAGTCATTGCGAAATTTGAAGCTCTTTTTCAAAGGAATCTATAGTCTTCGAAAAACTTAATTTGAAATAATTTTAAGTACTTCCACTCACAAATGCAATAATGTATACAAATATATGGAAATGTGCATATTAATGGCGTGAGAGATATTTCAAAAAATTACATATGTGTAATAAAAAAGGATACTGCAAAATGAACTTTACGTCGAATTAAACAGTGCAATTAGCACCATTCATTGGAAAATTTTGAAGAAAAAATGTTGGAGTCATTTTTGAGAATATGGCGTTTGAGCGTGCCTGAAAATGCCGAATTTCGAGCTCATTTTCACAGAAAACTGTTGAGTTTTCGAGAAACATTATTTGTGGTTTGGGCACTAGGTTTGTTCACATACGACAGACGGACGGACGGACGTTTTGAAAAAAACAACACTTTTTCTGTATCAGGGGACCCCAAAACGTGTATTTTCGTTGAAATATCGAAATTGATTTTCCGTAGCATTACATAACTTCCTGTATGCTACGTATATTACTCCCGTATATGCGTATGAATACGAGACAGTAAAAAAAGAGAGAAAAGATAGGCAAATAATGAACAAATAAACAGTGATAACTTGTAAACCTGTATTGTGTCAGCTGTTGCTTCGTTCAGATCATGGCACCGGTTTTACTACGTGGTTATCAATAGTACACCATCAAATTTATGTTTGGTGTAAAATGAGAGAAAGTTGACGTTTACTTCTTTTTACTTTTTACTTCAAAATGTAGGAATGTTAAGTCATGGTACTGTATCTATTGTGTCATTTTCACCGACAAATTTCCTCAGGTTTCCAGCAGAGTTATATACGCAATCGCGTTATCAGGAGAATTAGGTAGGCAGGCCTTATCAGGCTTCGGCAGATTAGTTTTATGCTGTTGGTTCTTGCATTTCATCCGAAATGCAAGAACTAAAAATGTTGAACACCTGTTTTTTGCTGATATTCAATTAATGCATTATTAACTGCAATAGTTCTTTCAAGAAACTGTTTGCCTCATAAATACCCAAAATAATTGTCCTTTATTTCCTATTAAAATGTTCACAGTATTCAAAGTAATGGGCGGAAGTTGGAGCGACGGAAGCCTCATCTCATCCTTCATCATATCCAGCACGAAGAAAGATATCTTCCTTTGCAGATTTACAGCAAAAAGTTAAAATGCTTATGTTATTTTTTCAGCAGTGTGCACAGGTTTGAAGCGAAGAGAGCTTCATCTCAGGAATTCTAATCATTCACCAAGGCCGACATGGAACAAGTTACCTCCCCTTACAGACTCACAACAAAGGTTTAAAATGTCGGCTGAATTTACAATGATGTACGGAGGCTGGTTGACGGTGGCATTCTAGTCCTTCACCAGGTCCAGTACAGAACAAATTATCTTATTTTACACACATGCAGTGGAAGGTCAAAATGTCTACGATATTTCTTCACGTTGTGCGTAAGTTTGAAGGGGTGGGAGCTTCGTCTAAGGAATTCTCGTCCTTCATCAGGGGCCACATGGAGCCAGTTAAACCTCGCAGATTTGGATTGATTGATTGATTTTTTCGTGTTTCCGGGCGTGTCCACTGCTTTGGTAATTAGTTCCGTAAGTGTAGTGCATGTTTTGTTGGGAGATGGCAGTGATCTTCCCCCGCTGGATGGCGAGATCCAGCGCCAACCTACCGTCGGCTAGTGGTGTTTCCCCCTAACCAGAACTCTTCCACCAGCGGGCCACCGCCCCGGCCGAGACAAGCTCTAAGCTTCCGACCGGTCTCCCGGAATATGTGGTAGTGTAGTGCATGTTAGTATAAGTGTGTGTGTGTTTGGTAGGGTACTGCTCCGGCATTCGCCTGGTGTTGATCGGAGAAACCAAGGAAAACTACCGATCAGAGCAGCCGACCGCTATAATTCTCCTCCAGACAGCGACTGAATTCAACCTAGCTGAAAAGCTAGTGTCGAAAATCCTACCGCCGTCAGGACTGGAACCTAGGACCTCCCGGTCAGAGGCGCTGCAATGACATCAGTTGATGCACTGCAACACTGGCGCTGAGCTCCACCCCCGACACCTGGCTGCTAAAACCAAGTTGAGCCTCATCAGGCGCTGATCTCCGTCCCGAAACCTGGCCAATGGCACCATGACCTGTTTGGCTGCTGAGTCCCATCGACACTTGGCCGCTGGCGTCATGTTCAGCCTTCTGGAACGCTGAGCCTCGCCCCGACATCTGGCTCCCGGCGCCATAAGCGCCATGGTCCGCTGAGAGATCCTCCGCGTTCGGCGATTCTGCTTCATTTTCGTCGCCATCCGCACTGACGTTCTTAGTAACTCTTTAACATTTAAAGATAGTATGCGACGTGTGCAACTGTGAATTTTATATTTTGGCGTTATTTTAAATATTTCGTATGACTGAATACTAAAGTCTACAATTGAGGGAATTAGTTTTGAAAATCTACAAATTTCCTTATTGTAATAAAAGAGACGTAAAATCTCAAAAAGATCATTTCAAAAGATTTTGATTTAAGGGAGAAAAATTCCAGTCACTAGAAATGTAAAAAATAATATATGTATATACCATAGTATTGTTCAATTCTACTAATTTATTATCTAGTAACTATTAATAACTAGTTGTTGCAAATTAGTATTAATGTGAATGTAAATATGTAAGTAAAAAGTATTATCATTTTTTTAAAAAAGGATCAAGTTGATAAGTTGTTTCAAATGAGACGATCAGAAATGTAGCTATTGTTGCTTCAAGTTATTTCTAACTTTTGCAAATTTTCGGAAATTCTCGTGTTTAACCAGAATTGCACCTTTTTCATTTTCATAATTGTACTTTGCTCTCTCCGAAGGCACCGCCTTTTGAGAAAAAATTAAATGGCTTTCACTTCAAGCAAAACTTACGCGAAAACTACTGATTTTCGCGTAATAAAAAAATAAAAAATTGCCTACATTTCACGCAAAATTACGCGAAAACTACTCACATTTTCGGAAAATTTTATATGTCCTGATTTCAAGATCTGTCTTTAAAAAATATTTTACTAAGGAAAAAGTCTATCTTTAATATCATAATTGAAGAAAACGCCGAAAAAATGCACTTTTGTAATTATCGAATAATCAGTTATTTCAACGAAAATAAGCCTGCACCATTCTTTTAAGCATTCTTTGCCGTATTTGAAGACCGCTTTATCACAAAATTTGGAGGTATTTTTGAGAAGTTTCAAAATTTTGTTGACGGTTCATGTAAAATACCCTCAAAAATAAAAATATCCGTTTCAAAATCGTAAACCGAGAGAGATGGCTCAGGACATCAACTGATGTCACTGCAGTCTTTTTGACCGGGAGGTCCTAGGTTCGAATCCCGACGTGGTAAGATTTTCGACTCTAGCTAGTCGGCTAGGTCGAATTCAGATGCTCTGGTGGAGAATTCTAGCGGAACAGGCGCAATCTTTCCTAGCTCTTCCTTGTCCTATCCTCTTCCCTTACACACACGCACACACTAACATGCACTACACTACCACACATGCCGGGAGACCGGTGCGGAGCTTAGAGCTTGTCCCGGCTGGGGCGATGCCCTGCTGGAGGTAGATACCTGGTTGGAGAAAACCCCGCTAGCCAGGAAAATGGAGTTACATTTATGTCCAGATGCAAAACAAGGGGCCATCTCAGCATTTGCTCAAAGGATGAGGGAAAGTGGACGAAAAGCATGATCGAGATGGGGGTCATTGACCCAGAAGCAGCTGTACAAGACTTGTTACAGGTTGTTTAGAATTATACAGTCCAATTGATAAATAATACATTAAATATCACTGTTGAAATTTTTGATGCTCAGTATAGTCTCTAATTGTACAGAATGTGCTTTGCAGCAGAAAATATTTTACTTGGGATTTAAACATTTCTATTGAATTCAATCGTTTAATGTCATCTGACAAAGTGTTGAAAAATAATGTACATGTATTGTAAGTGAAATTTTTGTAATGAGCTGTTGATACTGTCACCAGATGGATATAATTACTACATCGAGTGTTATAGTTATAGACATTGGCATTTTCTGAAAGAATATAACTACCCTTAAGCAAGTAATAATTGACAAAAGCCACTGATTCGTAAATCAACAGTTTGTACAACCAACTTCCTGAAGCTCATTTGAATATAAGCATTGACCAGTTAAATGTTTTATTTGATTTTATTAAAAAAAATTATTGATTGGGTGTTATTTTTTATTACTAATTGAGTTTAACAGAAAGATTAGAAATGTATTTTATTTCACTGCAGGGCATTTGCCATATATGTATATTTTTTATGAATCAGTATGAATTATAATTTAAAATATAGTTGATGTTTTGAGTGTGTGGTAATGCTTTCACTTGTATTTACCAGTCTGTATGTTATAAATATTTTATTTTGTAAATAAATTAACCATTTTCATTCTAAATGAACATTCTCTGTGTCATTACCTGGCTTATTTTATTGTCTCTATTTTACTGCTGGATATGCAACTTGCATATACTTATTTTTGCTGGTGTACTATCAATCGTATTTTATACCAGAGGTTCCCAAAAAGGTTGTTATAAACACCCAGGAGTTGATATTTTAGAGGGGGTTAAAAAGTTGTTTGGAGATTAACACCTATGATCTAGAGGTCATTGATTACAAAAATTACTAATGGAAATGATAATAATTTTTTTCTCGTATTTACTATTTGTTTCTCTTATATTTTGATCCAATAGTAAATTACAAATTTGTTTTTCTTTTGGAATTCAACATCGTTTACCAGAATAAAAATCAAATTTTTGCAATTAGAATTGACAATTTTGCTTCTGAGAACTTATTTCTATTTGTAAAATTGGATAATTATGTTAATACAAAAAAGAATAAAACATAAATTTAATAATTTTCCCATAATCTTTGTATAAATTATCTTTAAAGCATTGTTGTGTCATTATTTGTAGATATAGTGTATATGCAGTGTGGTGTATATTAAATATAAAAATTGTGGGAGATCAATGAAGAATACCATTCATTTAAATGGTCGATGACAGAACAAAGTTTTGAATCCCTATTTTATACTTTGTATGTACTGTTTTATACTGAGTATAACATATTGCTTTTCTTATTTTACTTTTACCAACAATATTTTTTTATTTTACTTAAAGTAATATGTTTTTACTTCAATGTTGTTTCTACATATTGTACTTAGATATTGATTAGGGGTTTGATCATTTGTTTACTGGTGAATATTTAAGCAACCACTTTCACTTATGTAATTGTATATTATTCTGACTATTACATTATTGTAATAAAGAGTTTTGTCCAGTTCTCCTAATTTTAACATCAGCAGGTCAAGTGAATATTAACACATCTAAAATAAAGCATATTTTTTTTATTAAAAATAACAATTTATACAACAATTTGGGTGTCTGTTGCACTCATCATCAGGCATCTGAAATTTAAAATTGAAAATATGTCAACCTTTAAAAAATGGTTTAAAATATAATTTTAATATTTATAAAACAAAATCATGTGATTTGCCTAAAAATATGATGATATAAAGAACTGGAAACTTACCTATATTAATATCAAATATGAATTAATATAAAATATTACCCATATTAATACAATAGTAAAAACTTGCTGTAATATAAATACAGCTTAATGAACTCTCCTCTGTAAATACCAACTTAATCACTGTCAATAATCACAGTCATTCTTCAAACATTCATGGCCAGACATTTCTCTACTCACCAGGTGTTTCCTTCTGCACTCAGACCCCGAATGTGACATGACAACCTATGGGTCAATGATGGTCAGCAGACCGAGGCAATGCTTTCATCACCAGTCGGGATTGAAGGAGAAATGTTTTCAAGTCTAATTGAATAATATTTCAATGCAAAAATTTAGCATTGTTGTAAATATTGGCCATGCCTGTGTTCTCAATTATAGTGTTCTTCATATTTCTCATTTTGATATTAAGATTTTCTGATATAAACCTGGGTTTGGTCCTGGGCTCAATGTCTATAAATTTAGTGTTTTCAAAATCTATATGATATGATAAGTCCATGTGTTATGGAATTTTGTGTCTCAGGCAACTCACAGACATTCTTTCAGGAGACTCACTTATGTTCATGAAATTTAGTTCTTACTTTTCACTTGGTTTGACCTATATGTTTGAAATCGCAGTTGATACACCCAATTTCATATAATATCACATTTATGTGATGATATTTGACAGTAGTATCCTTATGATTTAGTACAATTTCTTATTTTCTATTGTATGCACAAGTTTCAAATCTGCTTTCCATTATCCATATTTTAAATTGTTAAAAAGTGTTGGATGGTATGGTAAAATAATATTTTGAGATCTGAAATTTAAGGTTTCCCCCTCTGTATGTAGGTTTTCCATATCAGCTTACTTTTTCATTGCTTCTAATTAAAGAAAATTGTGTCAAGAATCAGTGACCTCTTTTCGATTTCTACAGTAAATTTTTTGTTATTATAATTATTAAATACCACTGACATTTTGAATGCACCTCTTGGAGTGCCTTCAATTTGCTTGTAAATTTTATTATTGAACTTGACAGTAATGCCATTTAATATACATTTAATTATTATGATTATTTCTTGTTTTGGGATATTACATCAATTGCTACTAGTAGCTTGTGAATACCATCATAAATCAAGATGTGTGGAATAAAAGGGTACATTACTTCAATGTCAAGAGTTGTCATGGCATGATCTACAGGAATAATTATATTCTTAATCTCTGTAAGTATGTCTCAAATGTTTCTGGTGATGTACTTACATACTTTTCCCAACAATCTGGTTAATTTCTTGTTTAAATATATAACAATTATATAACCTATAGTACCAATAATGGATAGGCGTAAGCGAAGCTTTACGTACTCATACCTTGAAGAGTCCATTCACTCTTGCTACTCTTCC
>BLKR01006613.1:0-54063 GCA_011170035.1 Teleogryllus occipitalis | reverse complement strand
TGGTACTCAACGAGAGATGAATTTACAGAATCCAGAGACGACTGATGTCTCTGAGCAAAGACAGCGACAACACGAAGAATGATATCCGTGTCTCGCGGAGGCGTCCAAGGAGAGGGAGTGTCGAAGCTACCGAACAGGGGTGGCGTGAGCGGCGAGGGTTGCTGGGAGGAAGGTAATGCACGCCAGGGCCTTGCAACTCTCCATCAAAACCTGAGACCAAGTTCGAGGGTGTTACTATACGTGGCGCTAGCGCGGCCGAGGACAGCTGCTGGTTAGGCTCGCCACCTTCCGCACATAAAAATTGACTCATTTGTGAGAAACACGAAACGTGTCTTTTAAAAGTTCGATTATTCATACACATAAGAAACCGCTGAAGAAAGCGCGAACATCGACGCTATCTTTTGTAACATTGCGCGCCGGCTTGCGTCCCGCGAACCCATGCAGCAGCCACGTATGCTATGTATGAATTGTTGGCAGAAGTTCGAATTGTAGTTTCTATAAGACTGTGATAGAGGAGAGCGCGCAACTGTAATGGTCTCCACCACGTTATGTGGGAGTTGAAAGACCCTAATGCGCGCTTCACCAGCGTCGAATGCTGCTCCTCGGCGCGGCGAGCGCTGGTGAGGCGAACCAGATCGGAAAGGGGCGATGCGCGACGACGCGAATCAGGTTTGAGGGGATGGGGAGGGATCGAGGCGGGTAGAACGGGAAGGGGTGATCGAGAAATATATTAGTGTATGTGTGAATCACACCTATAGAAAAATGTGTTAGTGTATGTGCATCTTCGTGTAAGTGTGCCGGCAGGTTGAGGCGGAGAAGGGGCGATCTGGCGAGAAAGGATACAGAACGGAGTGGAGCGGGGTAAGAAAATCGGGGTTAGGAGAGGAGAGACGGATCAAGGCGAGTTGGAGCGGAAAGGGGCGGGTTGGCGCGAAGTGGGAAAAAGCGAGGCAAGGCGGACGCAGCGATTGATTGATTGATTGTTAGTGATTCCGGGCACGTCAACTACTAGGGCTACTATTCCCGTAAGTATAGTGCATGGTTTTTCATCGGGAAGTGAAAATTATCTTCCTCCACGGGATGTCGAGATCCGGCGCCGACCTACCGTCGACTAGCGGGGTTTCACCCTAACAAGTGATCTCCCACAAGCGGAGCACCGCTTCAATCGACACGTTTTAAGCCCCCGACCGGTCCTCCGGCATGTGGGCTAGTATCGTGCATGTTAGTGTGCGTGTGTGTAAGGGGTGAGAGTAGGAGAAAAAAGAGGAAGGTAAAATCGCGCGCGGTCCGTGACCCGTTTGTTAGGGTACTGCTCCGGCATTCGCTTGATGTTAATCGGAGAAACCACGGAAAATTACCGATAAGAGCAACCGGCTTCTAGAATTCTCCTCCAGACAGTGACTGAATTCGACCTAGCTGAGAAGTTAGGTCGAAAATCGTGCCGCCGTCGGGACTCCAATCCAGAACCTCCCGGTCAGAGACACTGCAGTGACATCAGATGATCCACCGCTCCCGGTCGGGGCTGAGCGAGATGGAATGGAGCAGGGCGAGGCGAAAGGGGGTGGAGGAGAGGGGAGGTGTTGTGGGCGGGATCCTCCAAAGAGCGAACAATGGCTGAGGCGGGGGTGGAGAGGCGCGTTTCGCATCACCCTCGTAATGGTGAGCCGATCCGCGCGGATGAGGACGGGAGCGAGGAAGGGGACGGCGCGGAAGTGCAGGCAATGAGGATCAGAATGGCGGTGGCGAGGGAGCCTAGTGTTTTCCGAGGGGCAAATGATGAATGGCGTCCTAGCGACGGTGGCTGAAGACCCTCTGGCGGCGGCAGTCGACGTGGAAGTGGTGAATGATATCTCGAGTGTTGACGAGAGACGTGAGCATTTGACGAGACAGTTCCAGAGTGAGTACAAGGTGTGATTTTAAGTGTTGTCGCGTGATATGTGTCATGAGGAGTAGAAAAAGTGAACATTTGCGTCGCAAGTTGATCAGCATTTGCGCAGAATACACAGAAACGAGGCACTCACGGGCAAATCTCGCTTGACGCGCTATTCTCACGCCAGTAAAAATCTATTGCAACCATTTTGTTCCCCTGGAGATCAATAAAGTATGTAGCAGCAGCGGCATATTTACTAGCAGTGTGAGGCACACTCAAGCAAAGCTTCTCTGTTAGTACCTACTTCAGGTTATTAAAAGGGACGTATTCATACCTGAGTAGGGAGGTATAAAAGTGAGTAAGCATCTAGTGGTTTTGTTAGCCAATTTAAGCAATTTAAATTATGATGACTTTAATTTTTCAACCATTTGGAGAAACATTGGAATTCGAATTAAAAATTTTCCTGAGGAAATACTGACTTATATAGGGTGGTTTTTAAGAATAATACCTCATCGTGGTGACCTAAGACTTGGGAGCAATTATTCACGATTAAGAATAATTCTTGAGATATCAATTGATCAAAGATTTTGAATCACCCTTATTGGCTATAATCAGATACAATTGGAGAAAAACAATAATATTGTTATAATTATCAAATCAACGCTAGGATAAAATCAAACGTCACAATAAGGCTACAAAAGAAACAATCTAAACATAAAAGCAGTAAAAACTTCACTCGACATTGATTGCCTTCACAACCAAAATAACGATGAAAACGGTGCTGTAAAACGTTTCACCGTTGAACGGTCTGTTCCCTGCGAGTGTAACCTTCCCCGCTCGTCGTTTTTACCGCGTCGTAGGTGGCCGTGGTATTCCCCCCGCCGCCGTCTCGGCAAGCGATGATTGAATACCGCGAACGCGTTAGACGCGCGGTCGACTCGCGTTCTCGCGTCATTTGTTCGCCGCTCTCCTGTTTCCGAGAGGCGTTTGCCGCCCACGCTCTTGGTGGCGATGCGCTTAACAGAAGGGCTAACTTGAGCCCGAGCCAAGTTGGACCGGCGTTCATCTATCTCCGCGTGTCATGTAATCCCCGACCATCTTCGTCTTTCAAGGCATTGTCTGAATGATGCTTTGGTAAAAATTTCTCCCCCCAAAAAAACAGTTGATGGCGGTATATCTATATTTCTTCAGATGTGCTCTCATTTTGTCAATAATTATTTCAAATAAAAAACATGTGATATAATGATTCAAATGGTGGATATGCTCTCATTATGGAAATAGCTGTTTCAGAGAATAAAAACTTCGTGTTGTGTTCGTTCATGGAATTTAAAGGTGGATACCCCTTGTGTTACTACTTTTCTCAATAGATTATGTGTTCATTGCCTGTTTTTGGTTTCTGGCTTTTAATTTATAAACATCTGTCTGGTTGTTTTGATATAAACTCTGTATTTTGTGTTGAGGCATAGTATTGTACATCTGTGTTTCGTCCGTTAAGAGTATAAATAATTCCGCTAATGAATATTTCTATAAACGTAATGACTCTATTGTTTATATACAATGATATTATTTTTTTGTTCACAAGGTTCTACCATATTGAAGCATCGCTAGTATAAGCAAGCTTTTTAGAAAAGAATGCAATCTTCATTTAGAATAATTTCTCCCACAATTCTTCCAAGATAAATAATCCCAAAAGTTATTTTATTTTCATCTCATCAAATGAGTTAATAAATAGTTGAGCGTGTTGTTGTTGTTGTTGTTATTATTATTATTACTATTATTATTATTATTATTCCTCTAATCCTCTGAGTCACGACTAAAGATATTAGGGGTCGTTTGAATATACGAAAAATCCATTTAGCGAGAATGAAGATAGAAACCGAAGCAGTTGTAATAGCTTTCCAAAATCAGGTGTTGAGAACATGACATTATGATCAAGCGGTTCTCAAAATGATAAATGCCGCAACTTTCAGGAACCAGTAGAAACCATCCATTACATTGTCTCAGCTTGTCCATTTCTAGGAAAGACTGAATACATGGAAATTCATGATAGGGTGTGTAGTTACCTTCACTGTCAGATCTGTAGCGCAATCGTTGTTCCAAATACATGCTCCAAGTGCTATACGAATACTCACCAAAACAGGTGACCACTGTTGAACTGTGTACAATATTATACGACCAACAAATTCAAACTGATCGCACGATAGGGGCACACAAACCGAATATTGTTATTCGGGATTTGCAAAAAAAAAGTGTGTATTTGCATATGTGGCTGTGCCATTCCATCAAAATGTAAGCAAGGGTGAGAGAAATGTCTAAAATACACGAGTTTGAAAATTGAGATCAGATGAACGTTGAGCGTAAAAGCACGTGTCATCCCGATAGTTTTCAGATCTCTGAGAATTGTTCCGAAAAATTTGTGTAAGAACTTGGCTAAACCCCCAGATCATTCAAAAGACTGGGCAGTGAAAGACATTTCTTTATTTGAAGCTCACATTTTGCGTAAAATATTGTAGAGACACTGACAGTCCCGAAATCTGCTCTTTAGCTAGCTCGTTGCAACCTAAAGTACACTCTATAATCAACATCTTTAGGAGTGAATTAGATTAATAATAATAATAATAATAATAATAATAATAATAATAATAATAATAATAATAATGCAATGAGAGAAAATTATGTGATGGTTTTCCGCGGTGGTATGAAAACCCAAACATCAGACAACTAGTCAGAAAATAGGAATCTCTTATACAGAATTCACACCCCCAACCTTATTATTGGCGTTCAAAAATTATGATTTAAACCTTTTTGTCAAGGACGTCGGCAGATGTATCTATGAAGACAATGAACGTTGTAATTCAACACAAATCTCTACTGACATAATACACACCAAATCTCTCAATGGGAAATCGGCAAAGTCAGGGTTGATTAAATATGACTCTAACGAATATTACATGACGTAACAATGTGACAAATTAATCCAATTCTAGGCGCTCATTGTCCCTGAAAGGCTTTGTAAACAGAAATGTTCATGCATTCCGAGTGGGGGAATAAAGGCTTTAGATTCGCATGCACGCCTTCTGCTTTTAATACACCAGATACAAGGCATACATTCGGGGATCTAGAGGCTAAACGGTGATTGCTCATAATTTCCCTGGGGATATTACGAAAAAGAGGAACTCTCGGTTGTAATCGATTTTCGGACTCCATCGGGATTGCATGCTTTGTATCTCTTAAAAAGGTATTTGGCAGCAATATAGAAGATAACAAAGGTCACAAGGGCTCGTTTCATAAACAAAAACGATATTTAATCGTATAAAGTGTTATCAAAAAAAAGAGGAACAGATTCAGCTAAAAATGTTTATTACCGCTGATGGCAGATCTAAAAATGTATGGATATCGTCTCATTTCTTTATGTGAAATTGGCATGAGAATTATTAAAAATACATTCATTTGCATCTTCATTTGCATTATTGAAGATGCTTTAAATACAACACAATGTGCTTTAAAATGCCCAATGATATTAGCTTTTGTTTTTGAATTTTCATAGATTTTGCGCAAAGAACATGCTGAAAATCCATAAAAACTGAGGTTACATCGAATACGAATTTTACTTTCAAGCAAAAAAAAACAGATTGCTCAATTAAAACATTTCGTCACTAAGTTTTGCAGGTGACATTTAATGTCCTACATAAGTTTCTTAGCTCAGAGTATTACTTTTGCCACAAGAGTGTCTCTGACTGGGAGGTTCTATGGTTCGAGTTTCGGCAATGCCACAGGTTCGACACAAGCTACATAGCTATGTCGAATTGATGCCATTGCCTCGAGTAGAAACCTAGTGGCCGGCTGCTCTAATTGGAGGTTTTCCGATCAGTAGCATGTGGATGCCGGAACAGAAACTTGACAAAGGGGCACGCGAGATCATTACATCCTTAAAATTGTTCTCTTCTCTCTACTACATCCCATAACAGCACACTACTCTACCACTGATAACGGAAGCTTAAATATTGTTCCAGCTGGGGTGGTACCCCGGCGAGTGAGGTATCGCAAATATTCATGTAGATCGGGGACGGATATCACATCCTAGTGGAATATGAACACCGCCACCTCTCTGGACTCAATATGCATTTATGATGATGATGATGATGATGATGATGATAATGATGATGTGTAAGCCCATTGAATCCCTAAAAGGGCAGCCGCTTCTTGTCAGAACACAAAGGTGGTTCTGCTTATCTCTTAAGATGTACTAGTTCTTAAGAGATTTAGTGTTATCCCTACAGTACTACTATGTAATATCAGCATGTCTGTACATTTCACTATATGCTATTTTAATCATAACTGAATTCAGTTTTAAATACATTCTAATGTTACTTTTGTTGGTCATACATTGCCCAGAAATGCATTACCCTGAAATACTCGCAATGACAGTTGACATGCGTGGAAACACATCATCTGTATGTCAGAAGATTGTTGGGATTTGGTCCTACGGGTACATTCTAACAATTTATACATCGTCGGAATTATATGTGATACCATTATGACCAAACACCATTTTTTAAGATTAACCAAATTGAAGTTTATTCTGTTTTGTCTAGTCAATATCGTTTGTTAGAAAAGTGATAAAACCAATTTTCTTTGGCAATCACAGTTATAGTTCAATATGTAATATTGCTTTGAAGTTTCAAAACAATCACGACCGGTGATGAAATCATCCTGTACATTTTATTACTGTTGTCATAGTTAAAAACAAAATAAAATTTAGTATACCCAAATTTCAAAGTTTCTACAAATTCACTAATCCAATAAATAGAAAAATGTGACATAGTGATGAATGAAAATAACTAAAAACTACCAAAAGTAGACTTAATTTCACAAGCATTGCAATGATTTAGTAAAATATTTTAAATTTGTATGTCATCAATGTAAGCGAATATTAATACACTGTACCTAAATTATATGTTAATTGGTACTGTAAAAAAGTATTGTAGCGATGAAGCATCTTTCTGAATTATCCTAAACTCTATCGTATATGATTAAACAATTTTTCGCAGAACAATCCTCTTCGATTTATACACAATAAAGCACTCAACTACTGTTTGTTTTTTCCTGCTGATTTAACATGAATACCGAAACTTTGATTGATATGGCCCTGATAATAATCATTAGTTCACAGCGGCTTTATTATCGGCGAGGTAGAAAATACCATGACCTGTTTTTTTACATCTAGTTCCATTTATTGAACTTCAATCAGCTTCAATATCATGCTCAGTCGAGCAACAAATCCCTCATACTCTCCCATACTCAATTTCCGAACTGTTTCCCAAGCATTGAAATAGCGTTTCTACATTGGAGCATAAAGTTGTTGGTTGTACAACATTCTTACGTACACACACTCAAATAAAAAAAAATTCATAAACATGTTCAAAATTAAAATCCTTTTTATGTTGTAATTGTAATTTATTTCTAAAAGAAGCGACGAAAGATAAAATTTCTCTCATCTGTATATGGATTATATGGATTAGTTACAGTATTTTTAAATTAACTTATTTGTCTCAACTTCTTCCGTATTAATTGAAGTGCCGATTGTTTTAATCGATTCTGGTACGTATTTTGGTATGCATACTCTTTATGCATTATTATTTCTAATTCATCCATATTTTCACGTGTCCAACATAAAATTGTTTTAACGTTGGACATGGTTAGACTCGAAAAGATATTCACTTATTATTTTCATTTCACTTTCAAATAAAAATATTTTTATTAATTGTGTCTGTGGATATTTGTGAAGTAAAAACTGTTCCCGCCGACCTGGATGGCCGAGGTGGCTAAGAGCGAGTACCGACTCAGCGCTTTAGTCCGAAGGGTCGCGGGTTCGAGTCCCGCCTTGGGCATGGCTGTTTGTCCCTTGACTTTGTGTGTGTTGTCGCGGAGTTCCTCGCGTTTTGCTGACCTCAGATCAGAGGAGCCCGCAAGTGTTTGTCTAGTGTATGGTCGAATATGCGTGCCTTCGGGACGTGAAGGGCAACCGGCTGTCGGCTGGATAAAATCCCTAGGGAAAAAAACCTTCCCATTTTATTTACGAGGCTTCTTAATGCAAAAGAGAGATTGTTCTTAAGATATTCAAGTACTCCATTCACTAATAGCAAACAATAATTAATAAAAAATAAATAGCTAATAATAAATCACGACACTCGCAAATGTACTATGAATCACATTTCAATATGTGATAAAAATGTAAAATTTATTTTGTTTCTTAAAAATTTATTCGAAAACTAAAATACTTCGCCAGCAAACATACAATATAACCATTTTTATTTGTTCTACGGAAGTAATTAGAAGCCTTGTCAAAGCTTTCGTGACATTTACCGTAAGTTCATGCTGAATGCCATTTCTTCACGTGGCATTTGAATTTCCTTCTTCAGATTATAAAATCGATTGCAGCAAACCGTATAATGCTTCACGCCTTTGCTTTATGACGGTTTATATTTGTCTGTGCGCTGTCGAGATTCACTCTAAGGATACATAACGATGTATTGTGGCTGATGTTTTATTTTTTTATTATTTGGGAACTAATTATTATAACTTTTTTGGACGGTGTCGCACATTTTCGCAAATGCAGCTCCAGTACTCTCTTAAATTCGAATTGTCTCTTGTTTACCTCCTTATAATTCAAGGGCTGCGAAAGTGTGTAGTGAAAAGAATTAATTTTTTGTTTGCAAGGAGTTTTGATAAACATAAATTATGTAAAATTAAAAAATAGTTCATATTAATTATGAAATTAAATAAATAATGTATGCATAGTTTTAATTATAAATAAAAGTCATTATAATATGAATAATTATTAGTTATATATTGCTCAAATTAATTAGATCTAATAAAGGAAATTACGTAAAATAATCGATAAGAGAAACATTATCAACATTTAGAAATGTATATTGATTTGTCAAAACATTTGCTAAGTAAAGAAAAGTTTCGTTGTTCAGCAACACCTTCAATACGTAAGTAGTCAGTACCCTCGCAGTTTTCTAATCGAAAAGAAGTTAAAATTTCCTCAAGAAACTTTGTGTCTCCAAACCCACATGCGCCATTTTTTGTCGATTAAAGAAGTTGGCCTGGCGTCGCTCGCTGGCTAGTGATTTTTGCGCCGTCCCCAAATGTTACGTACGTAGAGCAACTTCCGCGGGCCCACCCACACTAGAGCGAAATGTAATCCGCCCGGCGAGGACGGGGGCTGGCGGCGATAGTGCAAGTTGTCGCCCTGAGGCGCGCGGCCGCCGCCACCGCCGCCAACTGCAAACTCCCCCGGCCGCCGTGGGCGCGTGGGTGGGCGCAGGTGTGCCCTGCGGCGGAGTTGAGGAACGTCTCGGTGGTGGAGGGGGGCGGAGGAGATTGTGAAGGTGGGAGACGGGGCATTGGCGAGGGTGGGGTGATTGCGGTACGGGGACGAGGAGGAGCTGGGCGGGGTGGATGCGGGGACGGCGAACGTGGGGAAGGGAGAGGAAGAGGAGTGAAGAGGAAGAGTGTGAAGGCGAGAGACGGGGCTTGGGTGCGGCATTGGCGAGGGCGGGGTGCTTGCGGTATGGGGCGAGGAGAAGCGAGGGGAGGATGGATGCGGGGACGGTGAACGTGGGGGAAGGGATTGGCGAGGCTGGCGATGGAACGGCGTGGGGCGGAGGAGATTGTGAAGGCCGAAGACGGGCCTTCGGTGCGGCATTGACGAGGGCGGGGTGATTGCGGTACGGGGGCGAGGAGGAGCGGAGCAGGGTGGATGCTGGGAGGACGTGGGGTAAAGGGTTAGCCAGGCCGGCGGTAGAAGTGGGCGGGGCGGAGGAGATTGTGAAGGCGGGAGATGTGGCTTTTGCGCGGCATTTGCGAGGGCGGGGTGATTGCAATATGGTGGCGAGGAGAAGCGGGGGGAGCGTCGCTGCGGGGATGGCAAACGTGGGGGAAGGGATTGGGGAGGTCGGTGGTGGAAGGGGACGGGGTGGAGGAGATTGTGAAGACGGGAGACGGAGCATTGCCGTGGCATTGGCGAGGGCGGGGTGATAGCGGTACGGGGACGCGGTGGATGCAGCAGTGGGATGACATGACGGGAGGGAGAGTGTCGACGGAAGGGGCGGCGGTGGAGATTGCAAAAGCAGGAGTGCGGGCAGGTTGGGCAGGGCGGTCACGGCACATGGGCGAGGCGGAGCGGTGCGAGGTGGATACACTGGTGGCGTGCGTTGGCGGGAGGGGACAGCCATGGAAGGAGAGGTGGTGGAGATTGGTATAGCGGGAGGCGAGTGCATTGGCGTGGGCACGGTGGTTATGGGACAAGGGTGAGTACAAGTGGGCTGGGGTTGTTGAAGGTAGCGAGATGGGGTTAGCCAGGCCGATGGTGGAAGGGGAAGAAGAGGAGATTGGGAAAGCGGGAGACGAGGCATTGGAACGACATTGAAGGACGAGGAATTGTTATGGAACGGGGCCGAGGAGGTAGAGGAGGAGGGGCACAGTGGATGTGGCTGGGGCGAAAGTGGTGGAGGGGGTGGAGGTGGAAGTGGCGGTTGTGAGTCAATCGGCAGCAGTGGACGCAGAAACGGTGAATTCTTCGCATTAAAGGTGGGGAGGCAGTGGGAAGGACAAATTAGAAAAGGAGCTGTGGCGCTGTGGGCAAGTCGGAGGTGACGAAGTTACTGGGAACGATCAGGGGCGGTCGGGCGGTGGCAGGTAACAGGGAGGGGCAGAGAGCGTTGCGGAGGCGGCATAGGAAGGCCTGGATACGCAGCGGCTTGCTGCGGAAGAGTCAAACTTGGGAGGGACATCGATGGCAGCGTTTGTGGAGGCGGGTGATCGGTGCAATCGGAAATTAGAAGTAACCAGAGAATGAAGAAGTTGGAGATGAAGGAGGGACTTTGCCATCAATGGTGGTGATGTTGGATAAGCATGGTATTGACGAGAGCGAATTGGGGACGAAATGGGGTGCGGGGAGGTTGGGTGAAATGTCCGGAACGGAGCGGGTGTGGCGGAAAGGCGAGCGTGGCGGGGAACAGGCGGGGCGGTGTAAAGGTTGTGACGGGGTAACGGATATGGGGGACTTTGCGGGGCGGTGGGCAGTGATCCTTTCGGGGTGGCGGAGAGGAGGGCATAAATGGGAGGGCGGCGGGCTGACGGGGTAGCAGGCGTCCTGGGGTGACGTGGGCATGGCAATGCGACTGGGATGGCGGTGGGTTGGGCATGACCGAGTGGTGAAGCGAGTGGTGAAGATCGTGGCGGGGCGGCGGGAAGGTCACCAAGGTCACCCTTTCCTCATGATGTCAGCAAATTTAAAAATAAATTCAATTCCTAGATGTTTATATGTGTCTTATTACCTCCTATGTAAAGTATGTTATATTATAACTATTATTATTATAACATTATTATTATTATTACTATTATTATTATTATTATTACTATTACTATTATTATTATTATTATTATTATTATTATTATTATTATTATTATGTGCAGTGGCGTGTAGTGCAGTGATGTGAAGTTGAGGGAAAAGAGTGTGTCAGAATCACATTAAAATGTGATTGGTAGTATGGTGAGGTGAGACGAGGCGAGGTGAAGTGAAATGAAGTGATGTGAAGTGAAGTGAAGTGAAGTGAAGTGAAGTGAAGTGAAGTGAAGTGAAGTGAAGTGGAGTGCTATGGAAGCTTGCACGGTGAAATGTTTATGTTAATTTGTAAAGTGTGTAAAATTTGTAAAATTTTGTATAGTTTTTATGTTCTGTAATGTGTAGTTAGTGTATTCTGCCACCAAGTTCAGGAACTTATTTGCAGAATTAGTAATAAATCTATCTATCTAAAGGGGCGAGATGGTGGGTGGGGTGGGGCGGTGGGCAGGGTGGAGCGATAGGGAGGGTGTGGCGGTGACAGGGGGTGCGGTGGGCTGCATGGGTCGGTGGGCGGGGTGGGCGGGGAGGGGTCGGTGGGCGGGGTGGGGCGGTGGGAGAGACGAGGGTGGCGCCGCGCTGGAGGTGTGGGTGGCGGAGCGGCGTATAGTGCAGTGACGTGGTTCTGGCGAGGCGGTGGAGAGAAATGCAGGAATGGCAGGGCGGCAGGCGTGTTGATGTGGCGGACGTAGCGGGGCTGTGGGCGGGGTGGGGCGTGGGCGGCGCGCTGAGCTGCCTCTGCGAAAGGCAAAGGTGAGGTCGAGGGAACAGCGTGAGTGTCGCCCGTGTAAGCAACGAAGAAAGTGGCAAACTTGACGGCGGAGGCGACTGCGTGCAGGAAATGGCCTGGTGTTACAGATGTCGGTGCGACAGAAGACAAATAGTGAGACAGGGAAGGAGGGTTTCTGTGAATAAAAAGAAACTCGCTGCAGTGGTCGTCGAACGCATTGAAGAAAGACTGTCGATGGTGATGGATTTTAGTAAAGAAACAAGTAAATAAGAGTTACGAACACCACAAAGAATAAAAATTGCTAGGAGTCTAGTCGCCGTTTGGATGTGTAGACGGAGTTTTTAGCTTTTCTTCCCTCTACGAAAGAGAAGCAAATTACAAATAGAGACTTCGAGTACTTTTCAGAAAGTAGTATGATCATTGAGATTGTCACAAATAGTCGTCTAGTAAAAGATAGAGTTTTTATATAAAAATGAATGTAGCACTTTCTTGAAGAAAAGACAAATAGAATTAAATGAGAAATATAACAAACGAGGAGGATAACTATCGAGGAATAGAAGCTGTGTTTGTGATGACGACTCCACAAATGATTTGGCAAACTTCAGAAAATGATCTCAAATCAAATGATTCTCAAATGATTTGACATCAGAAAAATTTTTCTATAATGTTAACATAAATATTCAATTTGATGTCACGGAGCTTCTTTCGTATGCTTATTAATAAGCAATGTTTTGTACACTCCGATGAGGTGTTTGAATATTTTAATTTTGTTTATTATTATTATTATTATTATTATTATTATTATTATTATTATTACTTTTTCAAGAAAAATATCAGCTGTTGACACCTACGAGTGGCAGCATTCTTCCTCCAGTAATGATTCTGAGAAGACAATAACTCAGTGAAATCAACAAGTAATGAAAGAGACCCGAGATCAAATCTACGGAAGTAGAGAAAAATTATCGAAATAATTTCCACTGCAGAAATTAATATTTCCATAATTTAATGAATTGTTAATTTGAACATTTTCAAATACGTTTCAATAAACATTGTACATCATAAACGTAAATTAAGTTGAATGATATTGAGGTAATTTCATTATTTAAAATTCAACGAGTACTACTCTGAAAAAGGGAGCATTTTTTCGTCGCCCCAGCTACTTCTCCGGATTCTCCGCGTCAGCATTTGCGTCGGCAGAAGGGGCGAGGGAAACGGTGCGATGGAGGGGCTTGTCGCGGTGGCTCCGTGGCGGTGGGACTTCTCCCGAGTAGTTGGGCGGCGAGAGCAAGTGAGCGTCAGCAGGCGAGGGCGGAAGCGTGGGCGAGGGTGGGGCGATGACGGGGGCGATGGCGGGGGCGAGGCGGGAGCGGGGGCGAGGGTGGGCGATGACGGAAGGGCGATGGCGGGGGTGGGGACGAGGGCGGAACGAAGCAGGGTAAGACGACAGGGGCGATGGCGGGGGCGGACCGAGGGCGGGAGCGGGAGCGGGGGCGAGGGCGGGAGCGGGGGCGAGGGCGGGAGCGGGGGCGAGGGTGAGGCGATGACGGGGGCGAGGGCGGGAGCGGGGGCGAGGGTGGGGCAATGACGGAGGCGATGGCGGGGGCGGGGACGAGGGCGGGAGCGGTGGCAAGGGCGGGAGCGGGGGCGAGGGTGGGGCGATGACGGGGGTGATGGCGGGGACGGGGACAGGGGCGGGGACAGGGGGCGGAGGGACGTCCTCAGAATGACGCGCAGGTCGCGCACACTCTCCGAAGCTCCGCCAACTGCGAACTTGCTATCGGCGGCTGGCAGCTCGTGATTAGAATTCTGCAGGCGACAGCACGCGAAGATTTACGGAGTGGTCTAATGGGAAGCGCCAACTCACTCCGACGTGATGCCACGTAATTAGTGTTATTTGTCGTGTTTTCAAACTTGTCTCACCTGACTATTGAGGAGTTTATTGCACTATTTTTGATTTGTGGTCAAGATGAAACATGGATAGCGAACACCCTTTGACTTCAGAGATATAAATCCGAATTAAAAAATATACCGGTATACGTGAACTTTTCATTGAGAAAAATCAATAGTTTTAATGATAGAGAAAATATTTGATATATTCACCCATACAAAATAATTCAGTACCCTTTTCTCGCATCCATGTAACATCTATTTCAGTTTTTGTAGAACTCATTATTCTATCGTTTAATTACGAGAAATTATACGAATACAGTGAAACGTCGATAACAGTAATCAACTAGAATTCCAAATATTTCGTCTTACCAAAGTTTAAAGAAGTAACACGATTATTAGAACCATTAGTTTTACTTAGTAATTGAGATTAGTATATGCCGTATGCTCGTAGTTTCTAATTAAAACCGCTCATTTGCTTTAACACAAAAGTATTTATAAACCCTTTTGCAATTTGTGGAATTTCATGTATAGAGCAATGCTGTGCAAACGGAATTAACTATCTTCCACGCCAGAAGAATTTCAGTGCATTCCATAATTCTTATACTCTTCGGTAAGTAGTTTGGTAGAAGGCGCTCTGCAACGAATGCATGGAAATTTCAGATTTCGTTCATCAGCATACTAATCGGGTTATTCCTACAGGATATGAAATATTTTAAAAACCATGCACGCGTAAGTTAAACACTGACAAGATAGCAAACATCTGGGGACTGTCCTCCTCTTTTCCAATTCCTGGCGGAAGGAATTCGAACTCTCCAAAAGTAGACCGGAACGTCCAGAATATAGCAAAAGTGCCTTTTTTCAGATTCTTCTTTTACATTCCCTACGCATACGGAGAGGGAAAAAAACATAATTTGAGATACAGTAGTCCCCATTAACAGTAAGTCAATGTACATGATAATGTATACGTTTCAAGAAGTAAAAAGGTTGGAAAAGTAAAAGTGCTCTCATTTTTGGGAGTGTTCTTGCCTTCAACACATACAGTGGGTGTCCATAATTCATTTCTACAGTTCAAGAATACAACATAAGTGTACATAAATAAAGGAATGTAACCCTAGCAATAAAAATTTCCAAATTAATTTACTTATTGAAGTTGATTAAAATGTGTGATGTTCACAAACAGAGCTGTTTGATTTAGAAAATAAAGGGCACTAAAAAGGTAACTTTCATTGAAGTGGAAATAACATATCTGATAACTTACTTCGTAAATAAACATTTTCTCTTCGTAAATATGCATTCCTTATGTTACCTTAGGCAAAAACATTGGTTTCTTCGATCTTATTTCTATCTTCATACATCAAATAGAGTACTCCATAAAAATGACACTAGGGAAATACATTTGTGTATGAATAGAAAGACGTTTTAGTTAAAATCAATAAATAAAAACTGATCCATTGCCGGGGAGAGTGTTCACCTTTCACATTTGGCCTGTATTCGAGCTATAAATTATTTCGCTTGGCTGCTTGTCATCGTTCAGCAAATAAACAAGGAAAGTACTCTATTCGGGGAAGCCCCCGGCAGCGCCACGTGCCGGCAGAAGCGAAGCGACACGAGCGCGGCGTGAGGCAGGGAGATACGTTGGCGGGGCAAGGTCCAGGGGTAGGACGGGGCGGGGCAGAGCGGATCGGAAAGAGAGACTGGGGGACGAGGAGTGGTGGGCGGGTTGGACCGAGGTGGTCGTACTCGAGTGTGTGGAGGATGTTGAGTGTGTGAAAAGGGGAAGGCACCTGTGAAATAGGCCGAAGCGGTACGAAATGAGATGGGACGAGACGAGACGACGACGAGACGAGACTACGAAACGTATCGATGAGACAAACGATGAGACGGGACGACGAGATGAAATGACGACGATGAGACGAGACGATGAGACGACAAAACATATCGATGAGACGAAACGACGAGACCGGACGACGAGATGAAATGACGACGATGAGACGAGACGACGAGACGACAAAACGTATCGATGAGACGAAACGACGAGACGGGATGACGAGATGAAATGACGACGATGAGACGAGACGATGTGACGAGACGATGAGATGAGACGACGAGACGAGACGACGAGACGAGACGACGAGACGACGAGACGACGAGACGAGGGGACGAGACGAGGGGACGAGACGAGGGGACGAGACGAGGGGACGAGACGAGGGGACGAGACGAGGGGACGAGACGAGGGGACGAGACGAGGGTACGAGACGAGGGGACGAGACGAGGGGACGAGACGAGGGGACGAGACGAGGGTACGAGACGAGGGGACGAGACGAGGGGACGAGACGAGGGGACGAGACGAGACGAGGGGACGAGACGAGGGGACGAGACGAGGGGACGAGACGAGGGGACGAGACGAGGGGACGAGACGAGGGGACGAGACGAGGTGACGAGCGGGGGTGTGGAGGAAGTTGAGTGTGCGAGGTGGGCGGGCGGGCAGCGATGAACGCGGGCCGGGGCTCATCTGGAGGGGGGCGGGGCGCGTGGGCGGCTTAGCGCGGGACAATGCGCCGGGCACAAAGCCCACGGCGGCGCGGGATTACGCCGGCGGACGGCGGCCGCACCCCGCCCACCCGCACGCGCACTCGTCGCGCCGCGCCCACCAGCCCCCCGCGGCGTGCGCCTCTCGCCCGCTACCTTTAGACTCTCACTTCCACGATCTCCGTCACTACTATCTCCCAATCCGTGTTATTCACCTCCACTCTATCCGCCTTCACCCTATCCACCTCCAACCTATCAACCTTCACTCTATCCACCTCCACCTTATCCACCTCCACTGTATCCACCTCCACCTTATTCACCTCCATCCTATTCCCATTCCACTCTAACCACCTCCACCCTATCCACCTCCACCCTATCCACCTTCACTCTATCCACCTCCACCTTATCCACCTCCACTGTATCCACCTCCATCCTATCAACCTCCATCCTCTCCATCTCCACCTTATCCATCTCCACCCTATCCACCTTCACCCTATCCACCTCTACCTTATCCACCTTCCACTCTATCCACCTCCACCCTATCCATCTCCACTCTATCCACCCCCACCCTCTCCATCTCCACCCTATCCATCTCCACCTTATCCATTTTCACCCTATCGACCTTCACCCTATCCACCTCCACCTTATCCACCTTCCACTCTATCCACCTCCACCCTATCCATCTCCACTCTATCCACCTACATCACATCCACCTCCATCCTACCCACCTTCCATCGTATCCACCTCCACCCTATCCACCTTCACCCTATCCACCTTCACCCTATCCACCTCCACCCTATCGACCTTTACTCTATCCACCTCCACCGTAACCATCTCCACCCTATCCACCTCCACCCTATCCACCTTCACTCTATCCACCTCCACCTATCCACCTCCACCTTATCCACCTCCACCGTATCCACCTCCACCTTATTCACCTCCATCCTATCCACCTTCCACTCTATCCACTTTTCACCCTATTCACCTCCACCCTCTCCATCTCCACCCTCTCCATCTCCACCCTATCCATCTCCACCCTATCCATCTTTACCCTATCGACCTTCACCCTATTCACCTCCACCTTATCCAACTTCCACTCTATCCACCTCCACCCTATCCATCGCCACTCTATCCACCTACATCCCATCCACCTCCATCCTATCCACCTTCCACCCTATCCACCTCCACCCTATCCACCTTCACTCTATCCACCTCCACTTTATCCACCTCCATCATATCCACCTCTATCGTATCCACCTCCATCCTGTGTACTTCCCACTCTATCCACCTTTCACCCAATCCACCTCCGCCCTATTCCACCTCCACCCTCTACCTCTCTACCCTATCCACCTCCACTTTATCCACCTCCACCCTCTCCATCTCTACCCTATCCACTTCCACCATATCTACCTTCAACCCTATCCGCCTCCACCTTATCCACCTCCACCTTTCCCTCCTCATCCTCTGTCTTCACACTTCCTGCCTTCATGCTCTACCTTCATCCTATACGCCTTCATTCGCCGCGCGTCTACCAACCGTAACCGTCATCGTTAATCTTCACTAAATGTATTCCCACCCGACCCCCTTTCCTCTTTCTCTTCATCCCAGGAAGCTATTTCCCCATCCTCACTGCTTTCAGGTGAGGGATTCACTACAAGCGCTCGCCACACGTGTGGCCTACTTTGCGTTGCTTTGTTTGGCGCCGTGTTATGTTGGTTTGCGTTTCGTTTGTTGTTGCACATTAGTCTGCTTTACACATCGTAATGAAAGGTGCCCACTATGTAACATGAATTTTCCATGGCATAACACCCTGCAACAGCTAAAGATCTTAATTGTAGGATGCTTTGATCTAGAATCCGGTTTTTTATGTAAGAACACGAGAGTGTTGATGTTCGAAATGTTTCGACAACACTTAAGATGAATTTTAGGTATCGCAAATGTTGCGCCGTTTTCACTGGATATTTTTGCTAAAATATTTCTATAAAAAAAGATAATTTTTCGGTACTTTCTCACTAAATAATTTTCCCGTTATCTTTGAAATTAAATATTACTCTCTCTTAACCCCTCACTTTTCTTTTTCTCTCTCTCCCTCTCCTCCCTCTCTCCTTCTCGCGCGCTCACTTTCTCTCACTCTCCCTGTGGTAAAATGGCTTCGTCTTCACACTTCTTTATTGAATTATTCCCGCTGCTAATTCTTATCCTTCCTCTCAACGTAGTTTATGACACTTATGACCCTTTTATTGACGTATCACATGTTTTCAATTTTGTCCACCACGAGCTACATTTTAAGAAATCACGTACCTCCTTGAGGTCATTGTCATCAGCCCACAATCGCCAATTTCAATGGCCGATTAAATTGTGCACAAAACATTCATGCCTTTTTCAACTTAATATGCAAAACTGGAGCAGGAAGTTATCTGTCTTCCCACGTAAACTGATCTTTCAGAATGATGGCAGAGCTTTCTTTCTGGATTATTCAACTCATTATTATTAAAATGGCGACCGCGTACCAATCTCACCACTATCCAAACCGCAACATCATTGTCACACAGTTTTTTGTCTCCCAATATTTTGCGTTTCACAGCAGTTCCCAACATTGGCGCATTGTCGTTTTATGCGTTCCTACCTTCCCAGTTCCCTCAACCGGCTCACATCTGCCCCGCCATCTTCGTCGTTTTGCGTTTCGGTGCATCGACGCCATTCCGGTCGGCTGGCCCTCCCGTTGTCCCGTCCCCAATCCGATCTCCAGTGACTCGCGAAATGTTCGGATTTCGCACAAAACAGAGGGCGCGGCGATCGCTGCTGTGCGTCTCGGTGGGGTCAGGGCACTGCGGGAGATGCTCGGCCGTCGAGCAGTGGGCGGAAACCTCCATCTCGATTAATCGCAATTGCCTCCCTTGTCGATTTACAACTTTACAGATGTATGAACTATTATATCGCTCAAATCATAAACCAAAAGCGGTGGCTCAGTGCATCAACTGATGTCACTGCAGGGCCACTGATTGTGAGGTCCTAGTTTTGAGTACAGACGGCGGCAAGAATTTCGACACTAGTTTTTCAGCTAGGTCGAATTCAGTCGCTGTCTAGAGAAGAATTCTAGCGGACGGCTGCTCTCATCGGTAGTTTTCCGTGGTTTCTCCGATCACCACCAGGTGAATGCCGGAGCAGTACCCTACCAAACGGGCCACGGACCGCGCGTGATCTTTTCTTCCTATTCATTGTCCTATCTTCACCCCTTGCATACACACTTAGACGAACATGCACTACACTACCACTCATGCCGGGAGAAAGGTCGGGGACTTAGAATTTGTTCCGGCTGGCGCGGTACCCCGCTGGTGGGAAATAACTGTTTGAGTAAAACCCGCTAGTTGACGGTAGGTCGGCCCCGCATCTCGCCATCCAGTGGAGAAAGATCACCGCCACCTCCCGATGAAAAACATACACTACACTTACTGGACTAATGACCTGGTTAGTTGTCGGGCCCGGACTCACTAACAATCAATCAAATCATACATCCGACGATGAGTGGCATGATTGACTTAGCTATAAACAATAGATTATTCTATCATTTTCTGTAATGTTTTGAATAGAGGTAATTCGCAACCCGCAGAGTCTATAAAGAATCTGTATATGTAGAAAGGTCATGACTTTGTTCTTTATTGACCTTGGATACAATCTATTGAACAGGTTTTTCAAGCAAATCTATTATATTATTTGAATGATTCGTCAATGTTTACCACATTTTCCAGAAGTATTATCTTACTGTTTCCTCGTATTACTTCATCTTCCCAGTACGTGAGTCACAATTACTTACGTCCCGCAATTTCCAGAAAAATGTCAATATTGTTAAAACAATTATTTGACTAAGAAGTATCAATAATTTCAAAGTTACACTACAAAATTTACAGTGGCAGTTTCGTTGTTATTTAAAGTATAGTTAGGTCGCCGTAAGTATTTTTTAAATTTTTTTTAAATTACTTCAAGATTTGCATTTTTTAAGACCTCATTTCTCGTAAAACTTCTCATTACACTACAGATTGCGTGCAGAATTTAGTAGTTATTTTCTTCAGCTCTGTGTGTGAGAGAGAGGAAGGGAGAGACGTGACCTCCTCAGACTACTAAAGGCATTTCCTGAGCATGATTTGTGTGACGAAAATATCTTTAATATTATTCAGTACGTACGCCCTTACGTAAGAGAATGACTTACCAAATATTAACGAAAGGAAACGCTAGGGGTTACTTCAGGTAACTTCAATGGTATATTACACGTTAAGTTACTATTCAATGGAGTGAAAATGTAAAATATACCGTTGTAAATGACGCAATACGTCACAGTGGAATGTACCAATAATATTGACATACAAACCAATTATCTAATCACTCTCAAGATTTCATTTCCGTCTCCTGCCTAAAGGTGTCAGTTCTTTTAACTGCGACAAAGAATGGAACAACATTTTAAAATTGTTCCCGAGAACCAAGTACTAGTTCTTTTGAGACATGGTTGAAAACAATATGTTAAAAATGCTGTTTTGAAAGAACATATTAAAAAAAAGGAGATAAAATAGTCTGACGGAGAATTCTGGTGACCGACGCCTGCCCGTCTGGTCGGTAATCTCGGAGTTTTCTCCGATCAATACCAGGCGAATTTTGGAACTAGCAAACGAGTAACGGACCGCGCACAATCTAACCTCTCTCATTCTTGTCCCCTCCTCTCCTTTTATTCACACAAACACATACACGCACTAAACTACCACACTTGTCGGGAAACCAGTCGGGAGCTTAGAGCTTGTCTCGGATAGGGCGGTGCCCTCAGAGGAAAACAGTGCAAGTCCACGTGTGCGATTTCACTTTCCAACGGGACTCTACTGTCTCTCCACCTCCACGGATACAACATGTATTGCACTTAAGATAATACAATTTTAAATGCTTGACATACCCAGAATAAATTCTCACTTACCCTTGAAACTCACGCATTACAGCAATGACCGGACACCACTATATCGTTTCGCCGTTGGTTAATTGGTTGCTTCTTGTTGATTCCTGGCGCGTCAACAACTGAGGTCAGTATTCCTGTCTTTGATTGATTGATTGATTGATTTGTGTTTCCGGGCGCGGCAACTGCTTGGTCATTAGTCCCGATAGTGTAGTGCATGTTTTTTTTCTCGGGAGATGGCGCAGATCTTCCCCCGCTGAATGGCAAGATCCGGCGCCGACGTACCGTCGGCTAGTGGGGTTTCCTCTAACCAGGACTCTCCCACCAGCGGGGCACGCCCCAGCCGGGACAAGCTCTGAGCTCCCAACCGGGCTCTCGGAATATGTGGTAGTGTAGTGCATGTTAGTGTAAGTGAGTGTGTAAGGGGAGAGGATAGGACAAGGAAGGAAAGGCAGGATCGCGCGGTCCGTGGCCCGTTTGGTAGGGTACTGCTCCGCCATTCGCCTGGTACTGATCGGAGAAACCACGGAAAACTACCGATCAGAGCAGCCGACCGCTAGACTTCTCCTCCAGACCGCGACTGAATTCGACCTTGAAGAGCTAGTGTCGAAAATCCTGCCGTCGTCAGGACTTGAAACTAGAACCTCCCGTTCAGAGGCGCTGCAGTGACATCAGTTGATGCACTGAGCTACCACTCCCGGTATTCCTATAGTGTAGCACATGTTTTTCCTCTGGAGGTAGCGCTGATCTTCCCCCCCCCCTGGATGGTGAGATGCAGCTCCGACCTAGCGTCGGCTAGCGAGGTTTTCCCCAACCGGGTATCCTCCACCAGCGCGGCACGTACCAACCGGGACAAGCTTTCCCCTCTCAACTGGTCTCCCGGCATGTGTGGTAGTGTAGTGCATGTTTGTGTGTGTAAGGGGTAAGGAAAGTACACGGAACAGGAAGGAAAGATCGTGCGAGGTCCGTGGCACATATGTTTGGATATTGCTCTGGCATTCTCCTGGTATTGACCGGAGAAAGTACAGATAACTGCCGATAAGAGTAGCCGGCCACTAAAATTCTACTCCAGACGGCAACTGAATTCGGCCTAGTTGAAAAGCTAGTGTTGAAACTCCTGCCGCAGTGGGAAATGTTACCCAAGGACCTTCCGGTCAAAGGCACTGCAGATACATCAGTGGACGCACTGAGCCACCTCTCCCGGAATATTTCGTTTTACGCATTCGTCTCCAAGAAGACGCGCGTTGTCGCCCACAGCGCACGGGAGCATCCACCGTCGCCCGAGCGGCGGGCTGCTCCCCAGCCCAGCCCACCCCCGCCCCGCCCACGCATCCCGACCTTGCCCCGCCGCCGACGCCTGCGGAACGCTGCGCGCCCGCCCGCCGCCATTGAGCGGAGATTTTGTGCGGAAGGTGAATAAAATAAAGCATTGAGCACAAAGACGCGATCGGCGGGATCGGTTCGGGAGGCCCACCGGACCGGAAAGCAATGCGACGAGGCACCGCGCTACACGGCACCGCACGGCCCGGCCCGGCCCGGCCCCCACGGGTCCTGTCCCCGCCACCACCCGCCTGCCCCTCAACCGCGCCCCCTGCCCCTGGGGGACGGCCAATCACGATGCTACCGGGAGAGGTGGCTCAGGGCATCGATTGATGTCACTGCAGTGCGTCTCACCGGGAGGTCCAAGGGTTCCACTACCAAAGGTGGCTGCTAGAGAGCTAGGTCGAGTTCTGTCACTGCTAAAAGGAGAATTCTGGTGGCCGGGTGTTCTGATCGGTAGTTTTCCGTGATTTCTCCGATCAAAACACCAGGCGAATGCCGGAGTAGTACCTTAACAAACGTGTCATGGACCACGCGCGATCTTTTCTTTGTTGTCCATGTTCTATGCTCACCCCTTACACTCACATTTACAGTAACATGCACTACAATATCACACATGCCGGGAGGCTGGTCGGGAACTTGAAGCTTGTTCCCCCCTGGTGGGAGATACGTAGTTGGGGAAAACACCACTAGTCGACGGTAGGTGGGCGCCGGATCTGGAGGGAGAAGATAATAGCCACCTCTCGTAACATGCACTACACCTACACGATGATGGCCTTAGCAGTTGATACGCCAGAAATCACTAATCTATCAACAAAAACACATTGCTATTAGGGTCATCCGATATGCTATAAATCTGAAAAAAAAAAAGAAATGACAGCTTTTGAGATAGCTACTTTAAGTATTTCCGTTAAAGTAACGCACCGCAAGTACCCAATTCATAATTTCTGGAGGTTTTAATTGTAAATGAATTACATGAAGACACTCATTGAACCATTAATATGAAGCGGCTTTTAGAACGACCAATATTGCGGCACATACGCCTTCAATGACGAGGATTAAAAATATTTATATTAATACAAAATTATCAATCGTGTAGCAAAAATGTGATATATTAACTTTGAAACTTTATATTTTCAAATTAGGTCTTAATAAAAGAATTATTGGAGAATTAAAGATCCACACTTCCATCAGCCAATATACGGAATACAGAGCATCTAATTGAAACCTGTTGCATTTTTTCTTGAAAGTAATTCAAATGAGGATGACATAAAATGATAAAAATGAATTGGACTCTTCAAAGATATTCTTTATGATCTCAACCTCAATGCAAATTCGTAGGTGAGAATGCTCTGACCCAAAAACAACTGATGCTAGCAAAAACTCCTCCTCTTCTCACGTTTTTCACAATTGATGGGTTCAGAGCAGCATGGATATAAATGAATTTTTGGCAAATTTTGTGTTAGGAGTAGGAGAGTAAAGTAAAAACTGATTTTATTTCGTGAACAAAAGGTATTCCAATAACCCAATCACTTACCGCGTTCTGGCGTTGGAAAGAAAATGCCTTCCAAAGCGTTTTCTACAGTTACTCAACTTTGAACTCGACTTTTTCAACATCACATTTAGGGCAGTTACATCCTTTGCGCTGTAAGTCCCTCAATTTCTCTTGCGGGAATCGGATGCGTCATGTACAGCCGAGCGCCTTCTAAAGTTTTGGTCCGAATAGGTTTGCTCTAAGGATGTTCCCTTAACAGCTAAACTATTGTTTCTTAACCGTTATCGTTTCGTAACTGTTATGCGAAATAACAGTTATTTCCTTTATCCTATTATTGGCTGTTATCGGTTGCAATTTATAGCATTGCAATCTATTGGGCCAAACCCGAACTACCACAAGCCTTTGCGACAACCATTTTGTACGAAAACAGTTTCACTGCAGCTAATCAATCGTGATTAGCAAATGTTCAAATTGTAAATTCATTAATATACAATTCGTCATTATTACTCATCATGTGCCACAGTATTTTTATACTTTAATGTATACACTACTATAAGAAGTTTTGCCTTTAAAATTAAATCCGTCTAATATGTTTGTTAACTTCGTTCTATCTCATTGCTGCCTAGGTGAGATCCACTAATATTTCCCTAAGTCTGATTAAATAAAATGAGTTACTGTCAAATCACTCGCATTGTAATATTTGATATTGAACATGCATTACCACTTTAACTGTAGGAAAGTAAAAACAGTTTCTCCTTCTCATTATTTTTGGCACAGGTCAGTTCATTCTCCACACGTTGCATATTCAATAGAATCAGAATCACGAAACACTGTTATTTTAGTATTATTCTATAAACATTTGCTACTCCTCAAATCAATTACTATTCTTCCTTGGCCATTCATCCAGTCTCGTTCATATCAGCTGTTTCTCTGTCCAAACATGTTTGGGAAAGTAGTGCAAGCGCCGTAAGGTAGCTGCACAAGCTTTACGGTGCTACCAACGTTATTCGTTTTGCCTGGTTGAACTCTTAGCGGTCGCCACAACTGATTTAACTCTTACCAGTCGGCCACAGTAGGTTGCTGATCATGGACCTGTTACTTTTCAACTGTTATTAATAACCGTTAATACGAGTCGACTGTTATTCCGATAAGTCGGATAAGTTCCGATAGTCGGCCACAGTAGGTTGCTGATCATGAACCTGTAATTTTTTAACTGTTATTAATAACCGTTAGTACGAGTCGACTGTTCTTCCGATAACAGTTATTGAAGAAAATCTGTTAAGCTCATGTCTAGTTTGGACGCACGCGTAACACACTCTTATGCTCGCCAACCCTCCACCCATCTCGCTTCTAATTAAGTTTCCGCGCCAAATGCGAGTTCCCTGAGAATGCGAGTTGCTCATGAAAAATTAGACGCGACACGTGACATAAATATTAATGGCAGGCGAAAAGGTACAAAAAAGCTCTCCGTCCGTAACAATCCCTCGACAAAGGCTCATCAAACGTGCAAATGTTTGTGCATGGAATGCAAACGGACGCGAATCTGGAATGAAATGGGAGAGGAAAAATCTGCTGCATTCAGTAAGTTTTGTTCGCTGCGAGGTAAAATCTCCTTCTATTTCCGGCAAGTGCAATCACGTGCGTATGGTGACTAGGCTAATTTTATGTGGGCAAAGGTTTATGCAAGACTAATGAACTAACAGATTGTTCTTTCTGAAACTAATTGAATATTTTTAGATAACCCTCGAGAGAGTGAGTGTTCATTTTTCGAGGTCGTAAATTATTTACGTCATTTATCCCTTAAGTTGAAAGCACGTTATTACCCTGGAGGTGGCGGTGTTCCTCCACCGTCGGAAAGTGAGATCCGGACCGGAACTACATGTTAGATGACGACGATTTCCCCCTCCAGGTACCTTCTCTAACAAGACGCTACCCCAGCCGTGACAACCTCTACGCTGCGGACGGATTTCCCACAATGAGTGGCAGTGTAGAGCTTATGTATGTATGTGTGTGTGTGTAAACGTTAAGGATGTGACAACGATAAGAGAAGGAATATTGCCCGCGCTTCGTAGCACGTATTTTGGAAAATGTATCGACTTGGCCTGATATGGATCATACAAACATTGGATAACTACCGCTGAGAAGCTATCAACAAAAGTTCTCTAACAGAGGGTGGCTGAATTCATCTCGGTTATCTAGTTATTTTTGAAAATCCGCCTCCATCGGAACTCGACGTATGGCGAGAGATGAGGCTGTAAGCATACTCTCCTGCCTTCAATTCCGACAGCATGAGTTCTCTAGTTCATAAGACTTCCATAGAGACAATACGGTGGAGGATAAAACGTTTCAAAATCAATGTACAAAAAAATCTAAAAATTCTCAGTTTGGCGTAATCTACGGAACAAAACGATCCCCAGCTATGCCGTTTTTTTTAATCTTCAATTCTCACCATCACCTATCACGTTCATATGATTTACTCAGATGTAACAAAAGGTGAAATACAAAAATACCAAACAAATTTTCCTAATGAAGGGTAGTGGGGTCAATTTTACCTAACGAAGGGTAGTGGGGACAGACGTATCTCCTCGTTTGCGATTTCACTACTCTCGCTCCCAATTCCGTTCATCATCAAACTCATATAATTTACTTGGCTGCAATAGGTAGAAATACAGGCAAAAACCTGTAAAAACCCTTTTTTTTACCAACCGTACGGTAGTAGAGACTGTGGGTTTGACAGTCAAGTCGCTGTCAGACCGCTCTCTTTGCTTCTCACCCCATCGATTTTGAAGTCCATACGTAATTCCTTGGGAGCATGTTGAAAGCATTATGTCACCTGGGTTATGTTTGTGGGTAGGAGAGAGGTGACACCATGCATGCCTTGATAATCACTGGACGTTGCTTAGACACTGTTCATTAATACCCAATTACTGACAATTGTGAAACCTTTATAATCGAACCCATATTGTTACAATCCCTGCAAATCATAGGAATGTCCAAATTCTGCACGTAACATGACTCAGACGAGGAAGAGTTTTGGAATGTCAAACATCCCCCCATTTTATTTGTTTACAAGTTGTTTTATTAATTACCACGAAAGTTTGCTAAATGAAAAATCTATTATTGTTGGACTTTCCACGACTAATTAATGTGGTCATTCTGAAAAGGTCATTCTGACAATGGTTTCAAGAGCACATTTCTTAAGGTCGCAACGCAATTCATGAAAACCAGGTTTTAAGGGTACAGGATGCACCCTTTCCCAGTAATATACGGTTGGACTGAGAAAGTAGAAGAACGATCAGTTACTCAGAAGAACTGTCTGTCTCTTTAAATAAGAATTAATGACTGTGGAGTAATTGAATTTACGTCTGGTATTCGAAAACCAGGGAAACTGTATTAAGTGCAATTTGTTTGTAAATATTAATTGCATAAATGCGAAGAAAGAACTATCTGAAAAGATAAACTACCTATTTACATCACTCTATTTCTTACGAATTGATCTTCCAATGTAGTAAAATTTTGAATCCTCCTGTAAAAAAACTACTATTTGACACTTTTTAAGTGTTTCACATAGTCCCTGGAATTTGGATGAATCTTTCTAGAATTAAACTATTTTAATGAATAAATTTTAAAGAAAGAAAGGAATGAAAAGTAACATTAATTTGCATCGTACTGTTTCAATGAATAACACTAATAAATAAGAGAACTTCTGTACTAATAAATTCCGTAAATGCTAATCACTGCCTGACTAATAAATAAAAGAATTTCTAAACAAATTTCAAAACATGAAGAGAGTGTTAACAGGTTGTTACCAAAAACGTTTTAGTAATGGAAAATAATGATTCAAACAGAAAAAAATGCATATTTAATACCACTTGGCCTTTTTGAATGTTTAAAAATGAAAAACTGAACAGCTGAGGGTAAGAGAAAGTCGCTACTAAGTTATTTATATATCTATATTAAGATAAATACGTATATTACGAGAAACGTTAATTCACCCGTATGTGCAGACATCTCACTTTTCACTCATCACTGCAAGGTAGGGACGGAATCAGAACTCACACGAGTTCTCTACCCGGTAAAAGATGAAAGTGTAACATTGGTTCAATGACTTCATCAACACGCTACCCACTTCTTGCAATAATCGTCCATTTGCAATGCTTCCGTGATTTGAACGCCTCTTTGAAGCTACGTTTATTTGCTAGTACCTTTCAGCGCTACTTCGTGTGACACCTCTCCTAATACCGCCAGCAGAGTGCAATAATGCTCACCCAAATCCCCATCTGTCATCGCGAGCGACCACTGTACAACGGACTCCTCCCACGGAAACATCACAGGATGAGGGCCGAAACTGGACGGGCGGGGGTGGCAAATGACTTTGAAGCTTGCGTTTTCAGGAACTGGACTATAATATAAGTTTTAGAGGAAAACAAGATGTAAGTTATACTTAATATGCGTTTTCGATATGAAAGTATACTTGCGGATATGTAGGTATGGATTATTGTAATAGAATATTAATACTGCTACTTTGATATCTGATGCACAATTACCACGCATGAAATGTTCGGTAACGAAAAGAAACAGAAAAATGGCTTCAAAATTCTATTGCTTGTTTCATCATTATTACAGATATATCTATATCAGTGAAACGAACACCATGCAAAAAACCGATTTCGCATCTATGGCGACAGTATAGTCGAAAACAATATTCTGCATTTTATAATTTGGAACAGGTTAAAAATACACTTTCATAATTTCCTTTATCTGGCGCGCACGCACCGCTCGCCTTCTTTCTCATTAAACTGAAATTCGAGTACGAAAAAAAAGAGCATTAACTCCGCTCTTGAACGCGATCTACCGGGAAGAGAGCGGCTCTCCACTCTATCGCCATGCGGCGAGAGGGAGCTTCTACCAAATTGGATGGACGCGGGCGAGCGAGCGAGTGGGCGAACGAGCGAGCGGGACGGTCGTTCCGTAGGCGGTAACCGCCAAAAATCCATACGCAAATAACAATAACCGGTCGCCGCAGCTCGCGTTCTGCGGTGTGTCGAATTATCTAATTACTCTCAACGCCCGAGGCGGGAGATGGGGTTGGCTTTGCGGTTTGCAATCTCGCTGCTGCTGCCGGCGACGAAGGCCACCCTTGGAGTTCTGGGCTCACTGCTCCGGAAAACCGGTTCTTTTTGCGGGCTTTGAGCACTCTCGTCCGCCCGCGGCGGTTCACCGCGCACAGTGGATGGATATGCAGTTCTTATGAGGAGAAAAGGTAATAATCGCCTGCAATTTTTTCTCGATACTCCACAGTGGAGGGCGCGAGAAGAGACGGGTTTTGCGTACGTCACGACAGTGCAGTTCTGTCAACTTTATCGACCGAAAACTCAAGCAAAAAATTGATAGATTTAACAGGTGCGATTCTAATCCTGGGTAATGACATGCTCACTTTTAAGGACTGGTCTAGTGGCGAAAGGAGCTTGTATCGCTTTCTCAAGGTCAGAAGATTCCACCATTACAGCAATATTTTTTTCGGTCGCTGCTATTAAATGTGTGGATTTTATGACGCCGGTTTCTGTATGAGGTGTCCCAAGGCGTCTCGGGAACTGCTTTTACCATTTTGTAATGAAATCGATTGTCCAAGAGTAATCCAAATCCAAATTCAAAGTCCTGGAGTCATGCCAAAACAATGAAAACAGAGTCCAAAATTCCAAATATATATATATATATATATATATATATATATATATATATATATATATATATATATATCAAAAGAATACCAAAAGATTTGTATAAAATAGCTCAGTAATACACGCAATATGCAAAGATAGTGACAAAGAGAGAACGAAAACTAGAAAGCCCACATTGCAAAGGTGGACTGCACAAGCATGCTGTGCTGGGCTGAACGACTAGGATACTGATGGATCAAGAAAACGAGCGCGCATAATAGCCTCATTATTATAATTAGTTACTTCACTCTTAGTTATTAACGTAACTATAAGGTAGTACGTATACTGTATAAGGTACTACGGTATATCGTAGTTGCCATATATGTGCGCAAATATCGCGTGCGGTTGAAGTTTTTAAATTGAGCCGATAGCCAAAGTGTATTCCAATCACTTGTTTAAAAATAACCAATTAATTTGTTTGTGATATCGGTGTTATATCGTTGAATATTTTCGTAATACCACCCCCGTATAAGAAAAATCCAAAAATTATTAAATACTTATTCTTCAAATTAGAGTATTCATACGGCATGTTTAGTTACTCATTTGATTCGATTATTCTAAACGTTTTGCAGACTCAAAATCCATATGGACGCCGACCATTAGGTGTGCTTTCTGTTCTATCTTTTGGTTGTTTTATGTGAATATAACAATACTGTATCAAGGAAAAATTAGGTTTTCCGATTGCTTTGCGGTCAAAATCAGTGCGAAGATTAAGGTAATGCTGTAATTCAGAAGTATATGGTATGAATCAGTGATATAATCGATGTAGCATAAAAATGAGGCAAGGTTTCCTTAAGATACAACAAGCACATGTTTTCTGAATTTTAGATTAACTTTCTGTCTCTAAAACATTATTACAATAAAAAATAGGAACAACATTGTGTGTGCAGTATACTGCACTAAAACTTCAGATGCAGTTTTAAGTTTCAATCACTTGTGCCTATATAACTCTTTATTCACGATAAAATATATATTAGCAGGTAGATTACATCACATATATTCACCAGTTTTAAACGTTCCTTCCCTCAACAGAAACTGAATATCGTCTAAATATTTTCATGCAAAAACTGCACTCCAGCCAAACACTGAGCCTGTGTTCGGTATTCATTTTCACGTCATGTTCAGCCTGTGTGATCTAAACCGCCTCTGCCGCCACAGCCACCCTCCTTCCATGGCCCACGGCACCGCCGACTTCACGTACGCGCATTTAAAAGAAGATAATAACGCTTTATTAGCGTATTTCTCGAACGTTATCAGCGAAATCGATACGCTACTGACGTCGCAGGACGCCTCGGAGCCCTCAAGAGCCTACGAGACGAGAACAGCTTTGGAAAGGAAGGATATAAGACGGGTGGTAAAAGAGCTCATTTGCTTTCCTTCCAGAGGAGGCTCGTGTTTCCCTTGTTAGCTAAATAATAATTACGATCCGAGGCCAGGTTCGATTCAAACTTTCCCTTTTGCTCTTTCCTTTTGGTGTTATTCGCTAAATCTGCATCGTTTGTTATGGAAAATCAACGAGAAAAATCGCTTTTTCCAATATTGCTTTTATTTGGCGTCACCTTCATTTTTACGAAGTTGTATATCGTTAATTTTTTCAATAATTGGAAGCATCCTTACCCATTAATATCTGCTACTGACGTAAAACATTACTCGTGTCCGGAGTGAAAATGAAATTTTAAAAATCTTGCTATGCTGAGAAAAGGAAACGTGTCAACCTTCCTTATTTTATTTTTCCCACAGTTTCTTGGTTTAAATGTGTAATAAATTTAATACTTGTTAATATTTTTTACGAACAAAGAAAAGTTATGTTCGTTTCACTTCTAGATTCGATAATTAAAGGCATTGATTTACACATGTGTAAATTTCATTCCTTTTTTTAAACATCAAGAATTATACCAACAGGGATCATTCTTGTATATCCGGTACTCCTATTTAAAATACATGTTCTGTTTCGTATACATAAAATTGATTGTATTCGCTGGAAGAGAAGAGTGAGTACACACAATGACAATAATTTAAGTGAAGACTTACTGTTTATACAGATGATAGCGTTAAGTGATTGCACCCTAGTGAGGAGCCCGATCATGATGAGCAGTTCCCTGCTACGCAGTTAACGGGATTCATCTCCGTCACCGCGTTAATCCCACTCATGCCACTCTGTGGAGGTGTAATCAAGGTCTACACTGCGCCCGTCATGTTGTCCTCGACAAGTGGTGGTCTGCTGTAGATTCCACTTGAGCGGGAAGGAAGGGGGATCGACAGCGCGCATGCAACGGAGCTTCATCAACTACGGAGGGTCCCCATCCCTGCTTTCCGCCCCCCCCCCTCTTACAACTGACCCTTCCACTACCCCCCTCCATTAGCTGAAACCAGGAGCGGTAGCTGTGTGCATCAACTGATGTCACTGCAGCGTCTCTGGGAGGTCCTAGGTTCGAGTCCTGACGGCGGCAGGATTTTCGACACTAGCTTGTCAGCTAGGTTGAATTCAGTCGCTGTCTCGAGGAGAATTCTACCGGCTGCTCTGACCGGTATTTTTCCGTGGTTTCTCCAATCAACACCAGGTGAATGCCGGAGCAGTACCCTAACAACGGGCCACGGACCGCGCGCGACCTTTCCTTCCTCTTCCTTGTCATCTCCCCTTCCTTAATCCTCTCCCCTTACACACGCCATAAATATTCCACACCATATAACACCACATATTCCGGGAGACCGGTCGAGTGTTTGGAGCTTGTCCCGACTGGAGCGGTGCCCCGCTGGTGGGAGAGTCCTGGTTACGAGTAAACCCCGGTAGCCGACATAAGTCGGCGCCGAACCTCGCCAAGTTAGCGGGGGAAGATCACCGCCATCTCCCGAAGGAAAAACATGCACTTCACTTATGGGACTAATGTCCTAAGCTGTTAACGCACCGTAAATCACTAACCAATCAACTAATAACTAGCTGAACACGCATCACATCCCCGCATCCTTCCATTAATCCAAATCGTACTCAGTTTTCTGTTCCCGCACTTTCTCTTCACATCACTTCATTTTTGCTACTGCTTCTCGTCCACCACCCTCGTCCACTTCCACTTCTGCTCATCTTCCCCGCTCACGCACCTCGTCTTCATTCCCGCCCATCTTACACAGTCATCACCACTACCGCTTCTTATCTCGTCTACGACCCGTTCCTCATCTTTGCTCCTAGTTGACTTCTCTGCTCCCGCACCTGCTCTTCACTCACCCTCATCTATGCACCCACATTCATCACCACTACAGCTCCTTATCTCATCTCTTCTCTAGCTCATGTTCTCCGTTTCCGCTCATTTCCTCCGCTCTTTCTCCGCCACATTCTCCAGTACTCAGTCACTGCTCCATCGCCCTCGTTTAGAAATAAATGTGAACTTTCTCTTTAACCAACTTTCGTGATTTCGTTTATTTACATTGAAGGTATACGACTCTAGATGTGTAATTTATTGCTCTTAATAACTAGTGTTATAGTAAAACCACTACATTTTAATAATAATGTTAAAACTAATTATTCCTAGCTCCATAAAATTATTAAAATGAACGCATATCTATCGCTGTTTGTTAAATTACATCATTTTCAAGTCCAACTACATAATAATTTGTTTCATTTTACGAATTGCAATTAATCGAAAGTAGTCAAAATTTCGCCATTAGCGCCACCAAGCATTTGAGTGTGAGGTCCTGCAACGAGGTAATAGTAGACGAAGCGATGATACTGCGTTTTTAACTTTGAAAATTGTTTTTAAATGCAGTGATAAAAGGGATTATAAATGCACCTCCAGCAATAGTTTTACACATGTGTCCCTTTATAAAAACTTTTCAGTGATTATATGATGTATTGAGTAAAATTGAGTAGCAGGGTTTTCAACAATTGTCCCCTACGGAATACGGACATGTACTAGGTAATAATAAAACATTTAAATTACATTTTCAACTAGTGGTGATAAAACAGCACGTACTTTGTCACCTTTAGTATTGGTTATGTTATGCTATTTATACCACAATTTCTCTCCAAATTAACACATCTCAGTCAGTTTTTGTAAAACGCATTACAAATCGTACAACATTTTGTGCGAAAACTAAATATTTTCAAGCAAATATCTGCACATCTTTGACAATTATAACTACTTTTCATACAGCTAAATCATATCACAATAATGACACTAATTCACAGCAATTCGTAATTTTCCATGAGCAATGCCATTGATGCATTCTTATCAGATATTCCTTGAAATCTAGCAACTTTTATTTCGTATATTTCAAATAAGTTTTAAAGAATTTCTACAGGATTAATTTTAAAAGTATAGCAAAAGTTCTAATGTAAGAAACAAGGAAAGAAATATTAAATAATATATTATAAATTCTAACTTACGTAGCATCCGACTGCCTAGAATCACACTCATATTACGTATACGAAGAGCAGAATATTCGGAGCCGCCGACTAAGTTTGACGCCAAATTACTAAAAAAATACTCATATTTTCCAAAACTTCAATCTCACCTTATCTGAAGATCTGTTTTTGATGAAAACATTTTATTAGGGAAAACGTGTATCTTCACAGTTGTAGTTGTAGTAAGTCACCAATTTTTTTTTTAATTTTAGAAAAATCAGGCATTTCGACAAACATGAGACTTGCAGCATTCTCTTAAGCGTCCTTTACGATATCTAAGGAGCAAATTTAATCAATAATTTCATCCCAATTTTAAGAAAAAGAGTCAGGATTTTCATGAAACGTGAGACCTGCACTATTGTCTTAAACGTCCTTCACACTATTCAACAACAATATTTAATCAAAAACGTTGAGGCCATTATTTTGAAAATGTTGAACATGTCCCAGGGGCTTCATGTAAAGTACCTCCCAAAACTAAAATATTGGTTTCAGATTCAAGAGGCCGTGACGTCAGGCAGATCGATTTGGGAATATCAATTTTGAAGAAAATCGGCTGAACGGATTAGCGGATTCACACAGACAGAAGGACGGACAGACGTTTTGCCGTCAATTGATTTTTTGGAATCAAGGACCCACAAAACATGAATTCTGGCTACGCCACATGCTGGAAGTGTTTTTCTTAATTTAGCAACAGGATTAATTCACTCTTTCGTTAACAAGGTCTGACGAAAATTAGCAGCTTTTTCCCGCAGTATTACATAACTTTCTCTTCTTAAGAAGAACCACCTTAAGAGCAAGAAACTAAAAACATTTTTAATTCTGCGTTCGCAATGAATAGTGATTTTATGGTTCCAGTATTTGTAAATCTTCATTTCATCAGTGTTGAAGAATACTTACTGAACAAATGAAACAACTTTTTTGGTGTATTCGAAGTTTCCTATTCCATATATTATGTATTACTTTCCTGTTGTAACTTTATTACAGCTCTTTTATGCGATGTCATCTCAGAATTTGTTAGAGAATTAATAACTTTTTCTCAGATTAAAACTGCTTTTATTTATAAAATGTCATGATGTTCTGTTATTTTGGATTCTAATTACGTTTTTAGTTAGATCTAAATTAAACGTCATCCTTCCCTGAGCCACCCACATTCACCGTATGGGGCGTGATTCGCACGACACGCAAATGAAAATTTTCTGAAATGTCCCGCTCTGGTCTCCCTCGGTTCTCTTCGTCGTTACTTCGGTATGGCAGAGAAAGAGAGAGAGAGAGAGAGTGAGAGAGAGAGAATTAGAGAGAGAGAGGCAGAGAGAGATAGCGAGACAGAGAGAGAGAGAGTCAGAGAGTGAGGCAGAGTGAGGCTGAGTGAGAGTATATATATATATATATATATATATATATATATATATATATATATATATATATATATAAGAGAGAGAGAGAGAGATGATGATGATGATGATGATGAATAAGCAGTTGGAGACCACTTAGAGACGGGTAACTCCACAAGATCATGCTAAACAATAATTTATCAAACAATAACACCACAATCACTGCCTTTTTTTTTTTGTTTTCTAGCGTCAATTGTATGATCCCAAATGACACTTCACTTTTGAAACTAACTAATCCTTTCTGCTTTCAGGTAATGTCTCTCGGAATTGCGTGCTATATTGGAGTTAGCGTCATTAAGGTAAGATGTCACTCGTGTGTTTATCTCCATGTATTCTCTGATAGAAGTTTTGGGGTATTAACGGTCCCTTTGTAATACTCGTTAATGATTACAGTAATATGTAAAATATTTGAGGAAACCAATTCATATACAAGATCACAAAACCACTCCCTCGATAACCCTCATAACTAAAGATATTGAGAAAAATACGTTTAATGACAGTTTCTCGTGTATGAATGAAAAGTTTAATATCCCGCTCTTGAGCTTGTGATTCGCTCCACAATCGCTTGATATTGCGATTCTTTTTCACAATGTTACAATATTTACGCACACACACACGTGATATATATCACGATCTACCACAGTGAAATTATAGTTCAAACAGCATTGTTTTACATTCTGATGTGCAATAATGGATGTGAAAAAAAATGATGGTGGACGACAATGTGACATCAAGCAAAAAATCCTTAAATTTAAATAGTGGTTAATTAGTTTCTGATATTAAAAAGAGAAAACACAGTTTTATACGTGATGGCACTTATTTCACTCTGTATTTGACTATCACCACTCAATGTGACGTAACTCTGATACTTCTAAACAAGTGAAAATTTTCAACCTTGTCTTTATTTCTAATTGCTCTGTGTAATTGAATGATATTTCTCTAACTGATAGAACTCTTACTTATGACCGTACCATATTCCTTATCAGTAATATTTCACAATTCAACGTTATATTTCAGTGATGTAACTGTCATATGAAATAAGTAATCTGAATAGCGTATAACTTTATTGCGAGTACATTTATGGCCTTTTTATGGCGAGTACAAGGCCCGATCTGCACCGTAAGTTAATCAGAGATATAAGATTAAAAAGTAGTTTGTTTAATGCGCCGCTCATTTAATGATCAGCAATATGCTTCGACAAATCATTAGAAATATAATAATGTATTTGGCGTTATTGTATCGGTAGGCTGACTTCGCCTGCCAGCTACTGGTGTTCCCCATGCTTGGGCCTAATTAAATTTCCATGCTTGAGGGGGGGGGGTAAGAGCGACATGAGGTGAACATGACGCATTCTCTTCACCGTAACTAGCAAGACCCACCTACTTGAGCTTTTCTTAGTCATACCGCTACAGAAACTGGGACGATTTTAAAGGAAAGCTACAACTCTCTTTTTGCGTCGACCGGGAATCGAACCCGGGACTACAGCACGGGAAGCTATTACGCTGCCCATGAGCCACTCCGTGAGCTAATAATGAAATGCGCCGTCAAATATTTTGATATCAAATATTAAAGTTCAATTATGTTGTTTTTTTCGTGTTACAATTGCCTAATTCTATACCGTTAATTTATTCTAACCCTAGGATAAATTCCAATTCTAGGAAAATTAATCAACTCTGAGAAGCAGGCCACAAACAAAAGCTTTTCAATTACCGGAGTACACACTGGTAATGCTGATACATTCTCTAGCAGCTTTAGGAGCAAAGGACTGTTTGTTGTTTGTGTACTACTCGGTTCTCGGAATTTCAAATAATGTAATCAACTCGTTCTATCAACGTTCATATTTATTGTTCTACACTTGTGATAGTAACAAATTTCTCATCCACTGTTACAAATAAAAAGAATAATCATCTATCGTCATTTGAATTTTGATGAAACAAACATTTTGGTTTAATCAGTTTGCTCGTACGTTTGCATTTCATATTCATAATCTGAAATATATGACTAGATTTTGAAATCATGTTTTTTTTTCATTTATTACAAATATTGTGAAATATATCTGTCCATGTTTTAGTAATGTCGATACAATTATACTGTGTAAGCGAAATATAACGAATAGTTTTCTCTTGGATTTAGCATTCTGCGAAGAGAAAAAATATGTAAAGCATCGTGAATTAATTCACCACAACAAACATCATAACTGAAAAATCAGGAGTTCATATTTTATTTTGTGGTATAAATCCATTGAATCAATGCCGTAGACGCAACAATGTTACCTCTAAGATAACACAGCCGTTGCGTTTTAAACGTGTTTATCCACTTTGGTTAGGTAAAGTAAAATATTACGCAATTGTAAACGGTTTCGTAATGTAGTGCTTTACCGCCTTAGTGAGGTAATGCATTTCATTACGACACTAGAGAAGTAAAGTAATGGCATACGTTGCCTTTCTTCTTTGGAAAATATTTTGGACTTCTTTGTATTTTATCCTTCACTTTTCCTCTTTAAAAATGCTAATAACTGAGTAAAGTTACTGATATAAATTTTGTCATTAAGTGATATTGTGTTCTTTAACATAGAGTAGTAGGTCCAATAACTACATGGTTTCTCCTTCTCTGACTTGCCAGAAAAGTAAACAATCAAAACGTTTTCCGATAGTTAATGAACTTTTTTCTCGCCAATCTTTAAAAATTAAATACTCACGATCATACTTCTTTCCTGATTTGTTGGGTAACAATGTTGCTGTAGCAGCATTTGCTGCTATTTCTATTTCCGACTCAGAACTATATTCACTCATGCCGAAAAGTATACACGAAGTGTGATTCAATTGTTCTCCTTATTGAGAACAGTGTTGTTACTTATAAGAGAAGAAAAGTGATTAGTAAATGAAGGCGCAAGACGAAGTTTCACAGTAAATAAAACAAATTTTTACCAAATGGGTAATACGTACGATATTCGTGTCGTAACATTTGATTACAATACTCAATTGGTTACCACACTCAGACTATTAGCCTTGTTTGGCACTTTTCCAATCTCGTATTGTAATCAGATGCTTTACGACACTTACTACATCGTAAATAACGTATCATTGTAAATGTTCTTGTAGCATCATTTACACTCCCTCACTCAATTGGTAATTCTTCGAACCCAACACACCGGGAGCAGTAGCTCTGTGCATCAACTGATGTCACTGCATCGCCTCTGACATGGAGGTCGTAGGTTTTGGACACTAGCTTTTCAGCTAGGTCGCATTCCGTCGCTGTCTGGAGGAGAATTCTAGCGGACGGCTGCTCTGATCGATAGTTTCCCGTGGTTTCTCCGATTAACACCAGGCGAATGCCAGAGCAGTACCCTACCAAACGGACCACGACCCGCGCGCGATCTTTCCTTCCTCTTCCTTGTCCTATCCTCTCCACCTACACACACACATTTACACTAACATGAACTAGACTAACATATATTCCGGAAGACCGGTCGGAAGATTAGAGCTTGTCCCGGCAGGGGCGGTGCCCCACTGGCGGGAGAGTCCTGGTTAGGGGAGAAATTCCACTATCAGACGGTAGGTCGGCGCCGGATCTCATCCAGCAGGGGAAGTTCACATCCCGATGAAAAATGCACTACACTTACGGGAAAATGACCTCCGCTGTTGTCGCGCACTGAATAATCAACCAACCAATCGAACCCACCACACGTTTCTTTGTTCTTTGATTCAACCCAACAATCTCCCCTGCCCGTTTTGCTCCGTTCATTTCACTTCCGCAGAGTTTGCAACCCTTCGCCCCCTCCGTCGGCGCCCGCGTCTATTGCCCCGGCCCCTCGCCGTACGCCGCCGCATGCCGGTGTCGTGGCTGTCGTGATCCAGCGCGCAGTCGGAATCCGCCTGGACGACGCCTGACACACTGCCGCCCCCGACGCCTTCACGCCCCCACTCCCCCGCGCTTCGCGTCCGCCGCCGGCGATTGTCCTCTTCGACGCCCCTGCGGCCACCTGCGCACTGGGGGGGGGGGAGGCGCACACTGGTTCAATCGGGCCTAAAACCTGGTCATAATTTCAAATGCGAGTGGATTTGCGTAAAATTGGGTATCAATAAGTTTTTGTGGTCGCTGAATATCATTAGTAAATTTCAATGTTAGTAGATTTGAATATCATTAGTAAATTTTAAAATTCAAAATGGCGGGTTCAAAATGTCGGATCTACTCATTTAACAACAAACAAAATGCATAAAAAAATATACATATGGGGTTCTGGAGATCACTGATTTCGAATATCATAATGAAATTTCAAAATTCAAAATGGCAGTTTGGAAATGGCTAACTGACTCATGAAAATAATATTTGTAAAAATATGGATACAATAGTTCTCGCGGTCGTGGGTTATTATTGTTATTATTACAAAAATGTATGTCAGTATTTTTCATATTAAAAGTAATTATAAGAAGCAGAAATCGAAAAAATATACAGATAACATATTTTCCTGTGGTGTCGAAGACGCTTCCGGGATATCTAGTGTTAAATCTTACTGCGTAGCATTGCAGTAAAGAAGTTATAAAACAAAAAGGTTCAAAAACGTACAGCTAAATGTGTGTTATTCTGATTAAGGGCATTCTACTTGATAAATAAAAAAACTTGATTGAGGTAGGAATATGCAGGACAAAAAATATAATCCACAATATACGTGACTATCGTTGTTACCCTCTATATGTTAGAATTCATCCGTATTATACGCAAACGTATTGGACTTTTTTTCTTAAAAATATACTACACTTATAGTCAAAAGTGTCTTCTATTCGGAAATACAAGAAGAATCTACAACAAATTTAAAAACTTTTTTTTAATTTCACAAATATCATTGACAAGAATCAATGAATTCGAGTGTTTCGAGTAACAGTAACTTAACAAGACTGTGAGAAAGACAAAATGATTGAAATAACACTCTGAAGCTGAAGTAGTGTGCTCCAATGTCTTCCGAGCGAGATTTGCGAAGTCAGAATTCCGAACGCGCAATTTGAATTTTGCCATTATGGCCAGAGTTTTGACCCGATTCAGTGTGGGGTGCAATGGTCTTCGAATCGAGCTCGGAGGCGAGATTTTACTGTTGCGATCATCCCTCCTCAGCAGGCAAAAATATACCAATTTTACGTACAAATTAACAAAAAATCCTCCCTTTAAATAGAAACCGAAAAGCTAATTTACAAGTCTATAATTAGACCGACAATGACGTCCGCATGCCCGAGAGAGGAAAATGCAGCCAAATCAAATATGAACATTCTGCAAGCTATACAAAATAAAGCGCTAACAATTATCATTAATACTCCATAGTTCATTTCAAACAAGCAAATCCACCACGAACTGCAAATTCCGTCAATGAAAGATCACATTACCAAGCTGTCCGAAGACTTCTTTACATCACCCTCCACATCTCCCAGCGCCTCCATATTCAACATTGGAGCACAGCAGAACCGAACCCACGTATAAACTCACGCTTCTCTAAAGACAGATTCTGACCACCATATAATAGCAGAAAATTGACCTCAAATTATGACATTCATTGATGAATCATGTTAACGATCACTCTCTATAGTTCCAATTCACTTTCAAAAACCAATTAAAATTATTAAAATAAACTAAACATTTAAACGCTCCCATCCAGGGCACCCACAGTTAGGAAATAAACCAAAAGTTATGTATGTTTCTATTCACAACCCTGAAAAACTTGTATGTTGAACTGGAAGACAATAAATTAAATAAAAATATATCCCTCCTCAATATTATACCTGAATTTCGTAATATTATGAATATCGATATGAATTTAATTTGTTTTTCAACGAGATGTATATGGGTGCTTGGATGATTATAGGGATGGCCGATGCATGTGTCCCGCCGGTCAAATTATAAACTTATGCGGTGGATATAGATAGACACATCAGAAGTAAAATTTAGTTGTGCAGTTCCGGAGTTCATTAAGGTGCGCCAGGAATGTTTCTTCGCAGTGACACCATGCTGATGAGTGACATCAACCCAAAGTATGTTCGTATCGCGTGCATCGTCCACTGCGAGTTGTTTTGGGAAAAAAACTATACAAGGTCAACAGTATTTCTGTTTACTTTTCCTTCCTGAACTATAGTATAAGGAAGAAAAATATTGGAATCGTCGCAACAATGACATCTAAATTTTCAGTCGTAAAAATCCGTTTTTAAGATACCTACGAGCTGCAACTTTCACACACATCAGGATGAAGATCTATTAGGCAGCTCTAAAGATAATTAAGAATGATACAATAATATAGCGAAGAAAAGCCCTAGAATCTTGTCAACAATATGATATCAGCTTTTCTGTCGTAAAATCCGTGTATAAGGACCTTTTGAACTGTAACTGCACACTTGTCAGGTTTAAAGCCTATTAGTGCTGTCATGAAGATAGTTAAGATTGTTGCAGATGGCGAGGAGATTTGTGTTCGCGAAAATCGAGATGTATATGAATGCATGGATGGTTACAGGGATGGCGGATATATGTGTCACGCTTAACTGTCAGATTAGAAGCTTTTGCGGCGAATGGAGGTAAACCCGTCAGAAGTATGATTTCGTTTTGCAGTCCTGGAGATCATTATGGTAGTTTAATTACGGTGGTCCATTACAAGAAGCACATGAGCATTTTCAAAATTTTTGTGAAAAATGGCTGCAAAATATGTCTTTAATTCATTTACACGGATGGAAATTTTTTTTTAGAAATATGTTATAGAATTTACGTACAACAAACACTGAAATTTGGAGAATTACAAATATTTAAATTTGTTTTGAACCTTTTCCACATATCCAACATGAAAAGAAGAGATTGCTTTCTCAAAGCAATATATCTCTTAATTTTGGGGCATTTAAAGGAAAACATGTCATTTTCTAAAAAGTATGAGTAGCTATGGGATAATAATTCTATGAGGCGGATAAGTTTCCTTTTCCGCGTATTTCCACTGGTTAAATGCTTCATTTCTGCTCATCTTTGTTGCTCTTAAATATTCATTCCGAAAAAAATATAAGTTTCCAAATAATTAGAGTTCATTCAAGTTACCAGAACCACCGCTTTTGCTGTTCCTATCACTCCTCGTGTACTGATGTGCATTAATATTATCTACCCCTCGTACTTTATTCAGATTGCGCCCAGTGGCCTAAACCCTTCCCTTTCCTTACTGTTAGTAATTTCAATATTTTTTACACTAGAAAAACGGCAATTTAATTCTATCTACAACGATGAAAAGCAGTCCAAATGACTGCATTAAATATTTTTTTAATATTTTTTTAATTTTGAGGAATCTTTGTTAAAATTTAGATCGTATAATACATTTTAGAGTAATGAGAAACATTTTTTGGAGAAAATAAAAATATATTTAATTAATTTGGCTTACAAGTCAAACTTTTTTCAGGTCGCCACATTTGCCTATTGCCAACTATTTTCCTGCACCCAGAACAGGTGTTATTAGACATATGGATTTTACAATATCCTATTTGGCATTGTTTGAGACAACGCTTATTCGTCCCTTGAATATTTGTTTGTACTGAAGTACACTGCGACAAATGACGCTCCCTTAAAATGTTTCGAGTCTATAGCAGTGGCGTGCCAAGTTCTTCAGCCAGGTTCAATAAATACGACCGCCGGGACGGATTGTTTCTCGATACCAATTCTCACGGAATACAAAAATCGATTCCAGCATCGATGATATAAAATACATGGACAGTCAGCGTCTGGATAAAAATTTGACAGTGAGAGGTCGTGCCTTTTGTCGGCGTCTCAATCGCATTTAAAACGAGCAGTCATTTTGACTGCTATCCGTCGTTGAAAGTAACCCATGAAGAATTAACTTTTATCTCGAAAACTAAGATGTTTAAAAGAATTATATTACGACATTTTATATAACATTATCAAATATTAAAAGTCACAAAACATCATAAAAATAAATCAATAAATTCAGACCCAAAAGAAAACGAAAACGTCAAAATATTCAAAATGACTACTCCCAGCGTTCAACTGTTAAAGGTCTATCCGCTGAATTCTTTACGGTCTCTATACTTCGTGCTCTCGCATATTTCAATGAATATCATGTTATGTGAAAGAAGTCATCACCATTGTCAACATCACTACCACCATTTTCCTCGTCCTCTTTCTGCTTCCCTTAAACGTCAATGTTTCTCACATCCCGTTCACTGTATTACTTTTTTTTAGTAGTAGAGGGCCAAGTTGATGCGGGGAGCAGTGGATTGTGGGTAGTAAATCTGCTTCCCGCACTATTTACCGTGACAACTGAGGATTGAAGTTTACGTTCGAAGGACCATCACCTGCTTTGTGATAAGGCGAGGTGAGCGCCTTTGAATAATCTGAAAATGGTTCTGACATCCTAATGGGAGCTATCGTGGAGGGAGATTTATACAGTATGAAACTTGTTTAAACAAATTATAATTATAATTAAGTGAATTATTACAATTGTCACAATAGTGCATTAATGTTCATCTAAGGGTGGCAAATGTTCTTGATAATGTCTAAGAACGCTGAGTTGTTGAATTAGCTTATTATTAAGAGCAGTCATTAACGTTAATAAGTGGTGTGAAAGAGACTGCAATTTGCACAGGCTAAACGATAGATACGGTAGATACTCTTGTTTGCTTGACAATGATGAATGCATAATTGAATTCAAAGCAGCCCAACATTTGCACCATGCTGTAAGAGAAAAAAAGTAATAAGAGCGTTTAATACTAGACGTGTGTGATACTAGATACGTGATGAGCAAAGTATAGCAAACGGACGCTTTGTATTGCGAATTTCAGAAGAAACTTGCACATCCATTCGACGGGAGAGATGTCAGTACCACAGTGAAATGTAAGCTGATACGTCGAAACAAATGTCACACGTGACATTTACAGGACACAGGGAGCAGTACACAAAACACCAATAGTAAAGTTATGGTGCGAGCAGCAGTCAGACATGGATATGTCCCGTACAACAGCGGAAGCCAGTTTGAATAATTCCGTTAGAACATTGTAAATAAATAACACATTTAGAAAGCAGAAAGTTCCCACACGCACATATTAAATGTCATGGTGCGAGCAGCACATTGAAAAATAGAATGTTTGTACGCGCACACGTCGAAATTATGGTGCGAGCAGCAGTCAGACACGTACATGCCCCGAACAACAGCGGGAGCTAGTCTGAATAAGTTCCATCAGAATGTTTGTAAATAAATAACACATTAGAAGGTAGAACATTCACACACGCACGTGTTAAAAATGATGGTACAAATAGCTAGAGCGAGCCAGCGGCAGACATGGATGTGTCATCATCAACAGGACCAACCACCACAAAACACTGACAGATCACTTTCGGTTGAAAGATTGTAGGAGCGGAGAAAATGGGCAATTACCAAAGCTCTGAACCAATAGGAGTTCTGATTTCAGCTCTTGAAATTTACAATTGTGATAAATGAGGATGTGTGAGAGTAATTATTTAATTTAGAAATTTTAACAAGATGTTGAAGTTATATTATCAAATAAATAAGTTGTATGATTTCGTGGAAATGTGACGCAGTTGTTGCGGCGTAGCCAGATCACACCATGTCACAAGCATAAACGGTTAACTATGTAAATGTGCAAATTAAAATAAATTATTTGCACTAAAGTAAAAACTTGCACCGACAAGTAGTTTAATATCTTACTCCTATGCTTCCTTTTTGCATTCCTTTTGCTGCATCAGCTTTAACACCCATTCTATACCTACCGCTTTTCACCTCCAAGGCCAATGCGGGCAAACAACAGTGATATCAATTCTCTTTGACCATAGCGTTTCCGAAATTATTACTAGACTCTTAAAACACCGACATTCCTTGATTGATTGATATTTCTGGAACCGTCAATTGATGTGGTCATTAGTCCCGTTTGTGTAGTGAATGTTTTATCCCGGAGGTATCAGGGATTTCCTCCTCGCTGGATGGTGAGATCCGGCATCGACCTACAAGTCGCTTTGTGAAGGATATCCACCACCACCACACCGCCCTAGCTTAAACAAGCTCTTGGCTCCCGACCAGTCTACAGACTAGTTAATGGTAGAGTAATGCATGTAATTGAGGGAGATAATAGCACAAAATACCGATAGGGAGGAAAGATGGCGGGCGAGTCGCGGATATTTTAGGGTACTTCTTTGGCATTCCCGTGGTATTGATCAGAGAAACTACGGATAGCTACAGATCAGAGCAGCCGGCCGCTACAATTCTCCGTACCGCTGCTCTATTCGACCTAGTTTTAAGTATAGCAAGTGTCCAAAAACCACCATCGTCGGGACTCGATCTCTAGAATCTCAAGGTCAGAACTTCTGCATTGCTGGTCCCGAGATAAAATCAGCTGTCTCATCGTCCAACGTCTCCTACATTATTCGCGCACGTTTTCTTGAGGCCTTATTTTACTAGATGCGAGAGGAGTGGGAGGATTTTTAATACGACGACAGGACAATTAATCCAATATATATCGTTTGTCAATGTAAAATAGTTTCTGTTACCCGAGAGCGAACATTTCTGGTTAAAATATTTTGTCAACAACCGTTGTTGCTATTGTTTTTGCGTAATTCAACTACAGTCGGTAAAGGAGTGAGGGAATGTACTCCAAGGCTCACGAAAAGATGCGCGAGTATAATACCACCGTATGCACCTTTTCTTCCTCCTCTACCACCTCATCTGCCTCAATACATCCTCGCTCTAGCACTCCGCCTGATTCTCCTTCCCCTCCAATACCTCCTTCTCGAGTTTCGATACTGACGTCATCCGCCCCATAAACCGCATCCCCCATCCCCTTGGGTGTTGCCAATACTGCCTGCGGCGTGCAGATCCACCGCCGGCAGCGCCTCCGGTGGCGTCTGCGTAAACGCGAGCGTCGTGCGTGTTCCCGCCGACATCAACATTCACCGCACGCCCGGCGCATCGACAGGCCATCAAGCGAAGCATCGGCGGCGGCGGCGGAGGCGGACGAGGCGAGGCGAGGCGAGGCGAGGCGAGGGCGCGCGGGGATGAGGGTCGTGAATTGAAAGGTCTCTCTCGCCCGCCACGAGGCCTTCCATGCGGCCCCTGGCGCCACGCCCCGCCGGACTGTCTTGAGCACACAGCCCTGGGGTGCACCGCCCTGGGTGACGGAGCGAATGGCGCGCAGCGAGTGTCTAGGGGGGTGGCTGGTGAGTCTGTGGGCGAGCGGTTTGAGCTGGCAGGCGGGCGGTTTGGGCTAGTGGTAGGGAGGTTTGGGCTGGTGAACGGGCGGTTTGGGCTGGTGGGCGGACGGTTTGGTCTGGTGGGTGGGCAGGTTGAGCTAGTAGTTGGGCGGTTTACGCTGTTGGGCGGGCGGATTGGGCTAGCGGTAGGGAGGTTTGGGCTGGTGAGGAGGCGGTTTGGGCTGGTGGGCGGGCAGTTTTGGGCTGGTGGGTTGGGCAGTTTGAGCTAGAACTTGGGCGGTTTGAGCTAGTAGTTGGGCGGTTTAGGCTGGTGTGCGAGCAGATTGGGGTAGCGGTGGGGAGGTTTGGGCTAGTGGTGGGGTGGTTTGGGCTGGTGGGCGGGCGGTTTGTGCTGGTGGGCGGTTCGGGATGCGAACGGAACGCCCCTGGGACGAGGGGAGCGGAAGCGCGGTGAGGAGGAAAAGAGAGGGGGAATGGTGGACTGAAGGAGTGAGACAAGACGAGGAGAGGCGAGTAGAAGCACGGCCGGGGCCGGGCGATGCAGGATGGAGCGTGGCGTGGTGGATCGGGGTGCAGGATGACTCGGCTTGACTGAGAGGGTGCAGGATGGGTAAACAGTGCAGGGAAAGGAAGAAGGAGGGGCGGGGCGGGGCGGGGCGGGTGTTGACACGCGTCAACGTGTAGGGCGATAGAGCGATCGTCTATTACCGATAGACAGGGAGAGGTGTGCGCACGGGAGACACGCTCGCGCGCCTGCCCCAATGACGCGAGGCCCCAGCAACAAGGAGCCCCACGCGTGTAATGGTTACGCAGTTTATCTGGCCACGCAAAACTTCTTCTCCATTACAAATACAATTTATTCCATAATAGTAATAATAATAATAGTAATAATAATAATAATAATAATAATAATAATAATAACAACAACAACAACAACAACAACAACAACAGCAGCAGCAACAACAACAACAACAACAACAACAACAACCACAACCACAACAACCACAACCACAACAACCACAACAACAACAACAACAACACAACAACAACAAAAACTATACACCTACAGATTACACCTTTAGGCACAATCAAGTTGCAAATATTATTCACCAGAAACTGGCAGCGAAATTCAACCTACAAGAAATGACTTGCCCATATTACCAATATGTTCCCGAGACTGAACTTGAAAATTCAAACTATAAGTTGTACTATGACAGAGAAATTATCACAGATAAAACTATTTATCATAACAGACCAGACATAACTTTTGTAGACAAACGGCAAAAGATTGGCTTCCTGATTGACATAACTGTTTCACAAACAGCTAATCTTCAAACAGCACATGCAGAAAAAATAACAAAGTATACAGAACTAGCAGCTGAAGTCAAGGCACTATGGCATCTCCAAAAAGTTCATATTGTTCCTCTGGTCATTTAGTGCACAGGAGATACACCAAATAACATCTATAAAAATCTCGAACTTATTCAAATACCAAAATATACCAATAAAATTATGCAAAAATCTATCATCTTAAACACATGCAGGATTGTCCGAAAATTCCTAAATCGCGACGAAACTTTAATTGACCTGTGTCTTGGTTATTAACCCGACACAAAGTCAAATAAAAATCCGGCGAATACCGAGAAACAATGTAAAACAATAATAATAATAATAATAATAATAATAATAATAATAATAATAATAATTAATATCCACGTATCAGTCCCAATAGTCGAGATCGCTAAGGCAGTAGTGCCGTGGCGATCTCGGCCGGAAGGGACGCGGGTCCGAGTCCCGCCTCGGGCATGGGTGTGGTTGTGTGTGCCATCCATGCATCCTTCATTATCATCGTTCCATCTTCCATCCCCTGAGGACTAGCAACCCTGAGGTATAAAAATCGGATTCAGCTTTATGCTGATCCCCTGATTGATTTCATGCAAGACTTGCAACGTGATAAATGATACTGAGCCGGTGCAAGTGCATGTATGCGTGGTCCAAGATGGCCGATTCGCGAGCAAAAAAAGCAATGCATATGAATATGCATCTGTTTGTCGTCTCTACGATAACTACTAACATTGTTTATTGATATACAATTTAATTTATAGAATGGATTACAAATTTGGAAGTCATGTTTTGGTAGATGATATCTGTGTGACTTCTGTCTCAGTACCAGTTAACTGTGCTCGATTAAATATTATTAATAATAATAATAATTATTATTATTATTATACTTGTTTTATTATTACAAAATACGGATATAAAAATAGAAGTGAAAGCACATAACCGAGAACCACATGGACGATTGACTGATAGGTTAATTAAAGTTTCCACGAGCGTCAACTGCTACATTGCTGTTTCTAAGCTAACTGAGCCGGTTGATGTGGACATAATACGATGAGATCGTGAGAGCCCACAAATCTAACAAAAATCGTGATGAAATGCTGACTCCCATCCGTCAATGAACAGGCGGTGGTGGTAGATTTGATAACAGGAAAAAAGAGATAGACCTTCCGCTGGAACTGTAGAGGGATGAATTCCAAAAGAATCGTAAACAAAATTAGCGATTCAGGGAAATAGAAAAAAAACTTGATAGGTTAAATAATTCCATAAAGATATGAAAAAGGGTGGTTTTACAGAAGAGATATTGTCAAAGTTTTGGTGTGTGAAATGGAAACTGACAGGTTTTTAAAACAATTAATGTGGAAGGGGTGTATTTTTCTAAGAAAAAATAACAAGAATGTTATACACTGAGGAGAAGTAGACCAGGGGGAGAAGGAGATATTTGAGTATGAGGAAAGAAAATATGGAGCTTTAGGGCTACGAAAGTTACAAACATTTACAATTGAGTATCTGACCGTTTCCAAATCCATGTTTTTAGCAACAATCAAACTCTCCAGATTATGTGGAATGGTTTATCCTTATCTTATGAATTAAACTCATCAGTCGCATCACTTCTTTTAAAACCAGTCAATAAATGTTCTCAGGTCACTTTTGTGTACATTTGATTAACTTTCTACATTCTGATTATTGTTCTAATTTTCGTTGGAAATATTTATTTCTCTCATTTTCATTTCGCATGTATTCTGACAACTACTTCAACAAAAGACTGACAGCTTGTCAATTGCTTCGATTAATGCTGCTTTTTTTTCTTGTAGATATCTTTGAGCTAAACTGAAGTGATGGACAATGAGCTAAAAGTTGAAAAGCTCAACTCACCTCTTACTCCCATGTTAAGAAAATGTCATGGAACACTGCTTTACAGTAAAAATTAAAATGATGGCAAAGACCATTTCAATTTACATTTTCATTTCAATGCTAGAACCTCTTCAGCAGATGAGCATTTCTAATGTACTGTTTTTTTAATATCTGCTTTAATTTGACAATAATTTCGAGCTAAATTCGCAGCTTTATTTGAATATCATTTGAATTACGATTTGAAATGTTACCTATAACTAATACAAATACATTTTAGAATTGTTTTTATTGTAGGTTATTCATTGCTGTTATCGTTGACTTTTGCATCTCCGAGAATTACAAATCATATGATATAATAAAAACTTCATTTTGAAATTGTATTGCAAATATAGATTTGGCAATTAAAACAACATCCACATTCTCATTTTGTAAAAATATGGAACCACATGCAATAGAATGTAAATGGAAGGTATTATTAAGCGAGATTATCCGTTATATGTAATTGATTCTGGGTATTAATTACGTCAAACTAGATGTGTAAACGAACATTGAAACCGTTTATCTCACAACTCTTACACATATAAAGATCTCTTATGAATATGTAAAATAATTTTCAGATGTTATTGATAAACTTTATAATTGGTACAAAATTAAACTACCAATGATAGAGAATACCACATACGTTCTCGCATTAGTTGTTTTTTATCTCTTTAGTCTAGGCTAGCTTTTCGGTATTGCACCACCCTCTTTGCAATTGCTACCTATCGGCGCCAAAATATTTTTCTAACTTTCTCAGTTTTTTGTTCCCCTAATAGTAGAGTTGAAATATATCTTTAACCCGGGAGTGTTTGCAATAGATCTGTGAGATCAAAGCCACGACAATTGTATGTTTCTGAATTATTGCGATGCATTAGTAGTCTGATATTTCTTGTATTCCTTCATTGTTTCTGAGATCGCCTGGACTTTTATTTTTTCCTTTCGCTAAATTCTTTCCCGTGAGCATGTTCAAACTTGATCGCTGCGCTACATCTGACATATACGTTGGGTGCAATGGTGCCAATGCATTGTGAGCTCCTGGACTGAGCGGTACGTACCATGGCATTACTTTCAGCCGTGTCTCTGACAAGTGCCTATTCAGAAAATGTAATAATTTGCCTTATCTACAATCGACTGTCACAATTTCTTACCAAAGACAAAGATGATGTGGAGGAGACGTCTATAGGGAAATGAAAAAAATGGATACCTGGCAAAACAGAAAAAGACAAAGATTTTCTAAATATTTTTGTGAGAAACTAAAATATATATTTGTTTAGAGTATGCCAAAATAATTTCAAGAAATTGTATTTAATATTTTTTAATAGGATAATATGATGTTTAATGATTTTTCCGTGTACTTTGTCAATTTTTACCGTTATCATAACTATTCAAACAAGAATTCCGCAGTGTAAGATTCATTAACAATTGCATTGAGGCACATGTACAAGCTGAATAAAATATGTATTCAATTAAATGGATCATCAGATCATTCACATTTACGAAACGTTGTAGCTAGTATATCACAGAGATACATTGCGGCACTGGCGTGAGTCTGGACCTATTGCGGGCACTCCCGCGTTACTAATATTGCAGAAAAGTAAAATATATTATTATGTTTATTGAAACATTTGGCATAAGTTCATCGAAACATTTGGAGCTGTTCTTGGGAAAACGACATTTGAGCGTTCAAAATGCGTAATTTTGAACTCATTTATTTGGAAAAAGTTTCAATTTTGGATAAGCTTCATCAGAAATGCTTTGAAGAACTTGTTTTATCAAATGTAATAATATCTAGAAATGGTTAGCAATGTGAATATTAACAACGCGAGACATCTTGAAAAAATTATCTTTGTTCAGTTTTGAAAAATCAAAATAGCGTATATGTCATGAATTCCTGTACTTAGAAGTATCCGTTCAATATTTTATTTTGTAAATGAGACAGTTTTGAGAAAATATTTTTTGATTATTTCTGAAAATGATCAATTTTAAGCTTATTTTGACTGATAACATTTCGAGAAACTTTATATGAAATCATTTGAATCACTTCTAATCACAAATTCAATAATCTGCAAGAAATATCCATAATCTAATTATAATGAGTGATATATAAAAAATTACATTGTGTAAGATTTTAAAATCTTGATAGTACATTAAAATTGCGTTTGTGTCATGTAAGTCAGTGTATGTAGCACAATCCGTACATACGCTTCAAGAAAAAAATTGGATAACTTTTTCAGAAAATCTTGATTTTAAAATTGCCCTAATTTCACGGAGAGTTACTCGAAAACTATTCATATTCTGAAAAAAAAATTATATTTCCGCAATTGAAGATCTTGTTTTTAAGAACAGATTTTATTCAGTTATAAAATCTCTATATTCTATTCTGTAATTGTTAGAAGACACAGAATATGTTTGACACTTTTGAAATGTTTGAAAATTCGGATTTTTTTAAACAAATCTGAGACCTGCACCATTCATGCATCCTTCATGCTATCCAAAAATAAAGTTTAATACAAAAATTTGGAATAATTTTTGAGAAAAAATTGAAAATGTCATCGAGACTTCATGTAAAGTGTCCCCAAACATTCAAACAACATATTCAAATTCATGGGACCGCGATAACAACCAGATTCGTTGAAGAATATCATTTTTGATGAAAATCCGGCTTATGATTTAGCCGCTAGCATTGTTCACAGACATGCGGAAGGATGAACAGACTGACAGGCAGGTAATTTGACTGACAGGCAGGTAAATTGTGATTTGTGACTACGCAACGTGTTGGAGGGGGGCAGTGTTCTTGTTGGAATGAGAATTAATCATATTTCGGTAAAAGGGATCTACAATACACATTTTTCTTCCAAAAAATATATTTTTTCCGCTGTAGAATTACATAACTTTCTCTATACTTTGTAATAATAATAATAACAATAATAATAATAATAATAACGTTGTGCTTTAAGACTAGAAAATGTTATCATAAATGCGACAATACTAACAAACCAATTTAATGCTCTAAGATCCTCATAGTACTGAGATTTCCCAACATTATAAAGTTTGTTGCCTGTATTTTCACTACGTGTCTCTACTTCACAGACTTTGAACAGGAGTATTAAGTTAAGAGCTTTTCGTGTTTATCAATCGATAAACACATCCTTCAACACAAGCATGCTCAGCGTTACCTGCAAAGGGTGAATCGCACGTAGTAAGAGTAAACGAACTACCAGAGCTGCGATCGAAGGGAAAACTTTCGTGCTCAAAGGCTTCATGTCAAGTAGCTCCTTCACAAAAGCACCGCCTGTGTACGCGATGACATCTAGTTTACAGACGGCACACTATCCTTCCAATTGCCTTCATAACGCAGTCGTTTGTCACGTAGAGTCGTTTGTCGCATAGAGCAGTTCAGGCATTTATTTTACTTAAATTGGCAGGCAAAAAAAATGTATATTTTACTAAATTAGGCATTCAAAAATAATTTATTTTCGTTAAAGTAGGGTGCATGTAGGCACGTAATCAAATGAAAAATCACATTTGAAAGGAATTATTGCAAATTAATTAATTAAAATTATTCACATTTTTTATTCTAACTCTAAAGTTTGCACTGAACTTGTACTAAGAAATCGTTATTTTCTTATTAAGTTCATTATGCTACGCGTTCAGAATTCTTGCAAATTCAGTCAGCCTTCATACTGCTCGTTGTGTATATTTTGCGAATGTTCATTCCCGCCTGAGATATTGCATAATATTCTGGGGAAATACATCTTATAGCTCCCAGACTTTTAGATTACAAAAACGAATTGTACGAATAATAACCAAATCCCACCCACGTGATTCATGTAAGCCTCTCTTCATTAATCTAGGAATTTTACCATTACCTTGTGTGTTTATTTACGAATCAGTCGTTTTTATCAAAAATGACTTGCTTAAGGGCAGGAATATATTTTCAGAAAATACCGATATCTATT